>JALPQI010011818.1:0-41632 GCA_025490895.1 Thaumatotibia leucotreta
TACCTACTTACTAAAAGTAGTATTGGAATAATTGATAATGAATTAACGAAACATATGAACCTAATTAAATGTATTATTTCCAGACATAGAAGTCGCAGTGCAATAACGTCAACTAACTAGGGACTTCCTATCGGTATTAAATTCATCGATAAGTGAATACTTATTTCGAAATGACATTTCATATTGGCTGATAATTTCAGCGGATAGATAAAAAATAACTATAATATGCTGATCACTACCCATCAATGTTATCTATGTATTTTTAAGGACTTATAAAATTCAAATAAAAATTTACATTAACAGCTAACTTTGTTTTCGTATTTTGTCACTTTCCGTTCAAAGCAAGCTTAATTTTCGACTTCTTTACAACTAAGCATGATTAAGATAAATTTATCTTGAATTTATAATATTACTTCTGTCCTATAAAAATAACACGTAATAGAAGTACTTAGCAAAATTTTGTTCGTACCACCGTGACTTCTATGTCTGATTATTTCTTAGTATGACTTAAAAACGGGATATTTACCATGTAACTTGCAATTATTGAGTACCTGGGGCAATGCAAGTGGAACTCTCTTTTTATCGTCCATTAATTGGATAAGGACTTCCGCCTGTATTACAAGTTACAAGCTTTTGATAAACAGGTCCCTGATATTCCATTATGATATTTTGATGGCATTTGCAACAGTGTCGAAACATCGAGTGCTCAATAATTGCAATACACATGGTAAATATCCCGTTTCAAGTCATACTAATCATGTAAATGATCATGTTAGCTTAAAAACTTAAAATGTTTTATTTGACAATACTCTACAACGCAGTGACAGCAGGTGTACACTTGTACAGCAGGGTCACTAGCCTCTCGAAGGTCAGGGAGAGGGAGGTAACCAGCATCATTAAAGAAATAAAACCACAAAGAAAAGCGATTAACAATCACGCGCTGCACCGCTGGCTTGCCGCTTCATTTGACCATTGAAAACGTAGAAAGCCAAGATAATGACTATCCAGTCCTTCGAGGCTACCACGTTCCACAGATTGCCTCTCAGTCGCACATCTAAATAAGATTCTATGTGTGACAGGAATGCAGCACATGCATGGTGATTCGAGACAGGCTCTATGAGTCCTATGATTGTCGCGTGTTTGTCATTAACTTGTGGAACGATATGTTAAGACATGGTAATAATATGTTACGCATCAACGTAATCATGCAGGCATACGATGGTCCCATTTATAGCTTAACGTGGTTTCAGTCGCGCTCTAATAAATTTAAGCAAGTGCAAAAGTGACGCATAGCACGACAAAAGGTAAAAACTTGGCCCCTCATAATTTACCTCTTGACCTTTCTGTATATTTACGCGTCAACACTAGATTAAGAAAATTGTTAGCAGCTGTATGTGACACGGCAATATGATATCAATTATACCACCATTAATTCTAACTTAGTTACTGAGCTAACGCTTTTCTTAACGATATTGTTACTCAACATTTTCCTCTAAAACCGCTAATTGCTCAAATAAAAGCATTTTGAATTAAAATACATTGAAACTACATTTATATTGTGTATCAAACGCACTAGCTTGAGCTAGAACACAGCGTAACTTTTTAAGCAATCAAGAGTCGTCGTGCCAAACCACAAAGCCAAATTGCGTGCAGAGCGGCAAAATTGCTAGTAAACACCGCGCCGGATCCCGGTTGCCTTTAATTGGAGTGTTGAAAAGCGAACGCGAGCAGACGAATTGGCCCACGAGGACTTACACAGTCATCGCATTTAACTGTACCACAGACAAACACCAGCTATTGTAAAAGCACATCTTTTAGATTGAGAGTTAATGAATTGCTTTTATTTGTTTCTGGTTTAACATTGTGTATCTACAGATAAGAAAAACAATTTTCGTTACTTTTCTTTCGAGTTCTTAAATACCCTATGGAATTTTCATTCATCTTTTTCAATTAACTAGTTTAGAATGATAATTATTTTTTATGTAAAATTGATTACCTTTTCGATATTAATTTAATAGCGTGAAAATAGATTTTTAACAACTTTTGGCATTTCTATTTAATCATCGTTTTATTACATTAAAATCTAAATTAAAAGTTTTTGAATTCGTCAAAGTAAATTTGATTAAGTTGACGCTGTTGATAAGCGGGGTGGACCGTTGGACGGTAAAGTTGATAGTCGTACCGAGAACCGGGAACATAGAAAACCTTAAATTTCGAGCAAGCGTCTTTATCTATCTGATTAAACTTTATTGGAGTAACAGAGACAGAGGCTAGAACTTTACAATTATTAAATTATTATGTTCGTGGTAGGTTTATTGGATTGATTAAGCTAAGAGTCATTGGTTTTCGAACTTTCTGCGAATCCCACAGAGAAGTATCAAAACTGCGTATGAAAGAGCAATCATACAAGGATCGGGCAAACGCCCGTCATTTTGAAAACATAACCCTGTTCCGTATGATAGAGACTTCCTTATCTTATGATGTTAATATATTTTATTAATTTAAGAGATTTATTTTGCCGTGTGGTGACGGCAGTAAGAATACATTTTTGTCACCACCCCGACTCCTCCCGCGGGTGTCGTAACAGTCGACTAAGGGATTGAAGTGTCACTTACCATTCTTTGATAAAAAAATGAGGATGGGCAGCAGCGTCATCATAGTGGACACATTACTGCGATCGCCAATCCGCTTGCCCAGCGTGGCGATTATGGGCATTTACCTCCTAATGCGTCTATACGCATGGTTATTATTATATATTTATTCATTTATTTAAGATATTCTTTTAATAACACTATCAGACTATCATCAACTATCTATGTAGGAGATTCAAACTCTTTCTTAGATACTTGTACACCCCATGATTGTTCGAAACGTCGTTACAACGTTACTAAATATGCGGGATATAATTCGTTTAAATCGTTTTATTTCATGAATAACTATCGCCTTAAGCGAAAAAAATATTATACACTCAATAGATCATCTTTCAATATCAAAAATTTCATATCGTTTATTTGTTACATGTTCACAATCATGGTATGTACAAGCAAGAAGAAATTAGGATCTCCTAAATAGATATTTTGTCATAGTTTAAAAAAAAGATATTTTATAAAATTAAATATGTTAACATCATAAGATAAAGAAGTCTCTACTGTACGGAACAGGGTTATTTTTTCAAAATGACGGGCGTTTGTCCGAGCCTTGGTAATTAAGTAACACGTATTGCAGTGACGGTGTCACTTACACGTTGTATCTGATGAATTGTGTAGCTGTCTCTATCTAACTCTATGCATAGCCTATTGCTTGACTATTCTATACGATATATCATCCACCTTTTCTATTATCTATTATTCTTGGTCTCCCTATCCCTAGCTTTCATTCAATCATGTGTTCTATGACGTTCTTAATAAAGATGTCGAGTCGTATAAGGTGACCAAGCATTATCCCTCTCCTGTTTAATATAAAGAACATAAGGTATACTTAAATATCGCGCACCGAGATAGCACGAGCTTGGTGCTTAATAATGGAGACCTAGGCTCCTCGAAGCATGTCACTCATTGTGATTAAATACAAGTGTGGTTTAACCGTTTCATTATATTTATAGGTATTATGGCTAACGATAGTTTAAATTCAAAAATAATTTCATTATATTCTGTCCAAACAAATTTTGTTGACAGTTATTTCCTTGCGGTATCACTAATTGTTTAAGATTAAAAAAATAAGCAATATAGTAGGTTGTTGGCCATATTTTGATACTTTACAAGTAAGTGTTAGTCTCATATCATGTTCCTAGAAATTTGATCAAGTAGTTAATTTAATAAAGCCTGAATCTTAGAAACTATTTATAATTTTAATTCTATTATTTAGACTGAATTTTATTTCTCACTTTTGTAAAATTATTACGTTTATTATAAGTGTAAATTTGTGTTTTTCGTTATTTTGAATTGAGTACACGTGACGTCAACATATTTTCTATCTTAGTGTGCACAAACAATCAAAGTATATTCATGTATCAAACTCTTAATACCTACCCGTAACACAAAGACCGTGTGATGATACCAAGATTTTTTTTCATTTCTCGACAAAAATGTAAGTAAAATTTCAGGGGTCACACTCTAAACATTCTGTGTATAATCATAGCTGGAATATGTTTAATATATAGCTTCGACATATTCCAAGTCGCATTTCCCTATACCGATAGATTAGCTGGAGGCAGGAACCGGACGAAGGCCTTGGCCAGGAAATGGAAACGCCGGCTGACGCTCAGTCGCCTAACAGTTAGCCACAGGTACGTTAGTACGGTCAAATCGTACATAATTTTACCCTAAACTCGCAAATCAAGTAGTATCGCTGCATTTTTGGTATGTTATTTTGACACCATAGGACAGTATAAAAACATTTTTTGCAAGCAAAAAAAAGTTGTGCTAGCTGGGTAGTACGTGAAAAACTGCGAAATTTACGGCCATTTTTTAGTTTCTGATTTTTATTTAAAAAACCTTACGTTTTTTGATATCATATGTAAATAAACGTTTAAAGACTAATAAATTTCCAACAAATCGAGCTAACATGCATTTCCGTAGGTCTTATAGTTTCAGAGATTCGAGACTTTAAAAAGTACCCCTTTTTTTAAACTAGATAAAATTTTGTGTTTTGCTAACGTATTCGACTTAATATCGCCTCACCTAGTTATGCTACGAAAAACATGCAATAATGACCTTATAGCGCACTTAATATTCCTTAATTTAAGGGTAAAATTAGGTCAGTGAACTTTGTAGTTGAAAGTATAAACCCGAAATTCCAAAGGCAGGAGGCCGCTATCTAAGTTTTTCATACAAATCGCAAGTCGAGTTGCAAAGCTGCAATTTTGGTATATTATAAAGGCCTTATAGATATATACGAAAATGCATATGAAAAGAAAAACAAAAAAATAATTTGGGCATAGGACGTAAAAAACGGGAAAAATTCGCACTTTTTTTAGTTTTTGACGGTTAACTAAAAATCTATTATCTTTTTGATACTGATTGCTCTAAAACTAAGAAAGAACATTAAATTTGAAAGGATTTGAGCTACGTTGCATCACCGTATGTTATACATATTTTGAGATACGACATTTCATAAAGTGCCCTTTTATCAAAACATAAACAAATTTTAGGTTACGTTAAAGCTATTCACTAAATATTGGCAAAACGTTCGCGCTAAGAAAAAAAAAGTAATTGTAGATAATAACTACATTAAATTTGGAACATATTGGGCTGATAACAATTACTGTAAGTCTTATAGTTGGGGGTATACGAGGCTTCAAAACATGCATTTATTTTCTTAACTTAATGAAGGGCACATTTTGAAATGTCGTATCTCTAAATCTATATAATTTAGGGTAATGCAAGGTAGCTCAAATCCTTTAAAATTTCATATTCTTTCTAAGTTTTGTAGCAATTAGTATCGAAAAGATAATAGTTTTTTAATTAAACGTCAAAAAGTAAAAGAAGTCCAATATTTTTTCAGTTTTTTTCGTCTTATGCAGAAATTCCTTTTTTGTTTTTCTTGTAATATGCATTTTTGTACGTCCTTATAGGGCCTATATAATATACTAAAATTGCAGCTTTGCAACACGACTTGCGATTTGTATGAAAAACTTAGATAGCGGACCTCCTGCTTTTTGAATTTCGCGTTTTTAGTTTCAATTACAAAGTTTACTGACTTGATTTTACCCTTAAATGAAAGAATATTGATTGCGCTATAAGATACTTATTTCATGTTTTTCGTAGCATAATTAGGTAAGGCGATATTAAACCAAAAACGTTAGCAAAACTCAACATTTTATCTAGTTTACAAAACAGGGTACTATTTGAAGTCTCGAATCTCTGAAACTATAAGACCTACGGTAATGCATGTTATCTCATCTTGTTACAAATTCATTCATCTTTAAACGTTACATGATACATATTGTCAAAAAACGTAAGGCTTTTTTTATAAAAATCAGAAACTGCAAATAGACAGTAAATTTCACAGTTTTTCACGTATAACGCAGCTAGCACAACTTTTTTTTGCTTGCAAAATGTGGTTTTATACTGCCCTATGGTGTCTAAATAACATACCAAAAATGCAGCTTTACTACATGTTTTGCGAGTTTAATGTACGATTTGACCGTACTACGTAGGTATTATGATTTCGAAGTTTCGAACTGCTAGTTACATATGAGCCTTACATGTAAACGTAATGTATAACTTATAACATGTAGGTAGTTATGTGTATGTGTACCATTACTTTCCGTTGTCAGTTTTAGATTAAAAGGATTTCTGATCCTGATATAAATGGGTCATTGTCAGATTTAGGTTGTCGTCTTTTCGGTGGACATACCTAAAGTTAAGGATTTCCTGTACAAATTTTGGGATAAAACAATTGCCGGTAAAACCAGGTTCGCCGGTCTACAGCCCTATGCAATAACATCGTAACAAAGATTTATACAAGCTGTTAACTTTTGACCACCGAGTGGACAACTTTTGTTTTTCCGACTGACAATGACCCAAATCAATGTAACTATGCTAAAACCTATACTTGGTATACTTTACCTACACAGATTTTCACAGTGTATGATAATATCTTGAACACTATGATATCGAGTATGACGTACTCTCTCTTCTTGTACCTACCGATCGCTAGTAATAGCTTAGAAGTAGTTTTTATTTTACAAATTTGCTATTATGTAGGTACGACGATTCAGAGTGCTTGTTGCTATGCCTATTTGAACAAAGAATCGTCTGACTTTGACTGTGACTTTATTACTCATTGGGATTTATTGCTTTTTTGAATGAAAAGCCTTACATTTTAGCCAGACTTATTGAGTCGCACTTAATCGACAAATCAATCTCGGTCACGGGACACCTAGCCATAGACTATCTCAGATAGACGTCGGATTATTAATAAACTTACTTATTATTACCTTATATACCATTCGTAGAAAACAAAAAAACTAAGCAAACCTTAAAACTCACATTATTTCATAATCACGCACTTTTAGAAAACAAACTTGGTTCTATTACAACTTTTGAATTCATGTACATTAAAATTTTAGTTTAAATAAAGGATTTATTGGTATAACGGAAAAATATATCTACGAACGTGTCGAACGTGTGTCACAATGTGTCAACCTAGTTGTTTACATTTTTTGTGTTTACATTTTTTGTTTTCCACTGACGAATTTTATACGAACAAAACATACGCTTCCAAGTTTTGCAGCAATTTTTGAGGCGCAATCATTGGTAAGAGAGGGAAATATCTGCAACTCTTTCTCCGATATAACTTTGTTTCGAAACCTGCAGGTGTAAACGCAGCTTAATAGCATTGCGAGAGCACCCTCGCGTAGCTCCATCTAGTGGGTAATTGCACATGACAAGCGCACTCAATATCAGACGCATATTCCGAATTATTAGCTCATCACACTATTAGATAATTTCCTATTCCTACATTAGCATTCGAGCCTTGATGGATTCTTTCCATCGGCATGAGCTCTTTCTAATTCCAGTATATTCTGACTTCGCTATTACTATCTCCTATATGATATCTTTGTGGTGGATACAGTCTAAGTCATCTATCAGAAGAATGTATGTTCAGTCTTAATAGTAAAGACTTTCTGTAATTATAAAAGTCCAAAGCCAAAGTCACTCCAGGCACTGAAATCAAATCTACACAGGATAAAAGGACGCGGGTCTAATAGTGACGAGAGGTTGACAAGATACAGAGTCAAGGCCAACCATTTATTTCTACATCCCACTTCCAAAGAACCGGTGACGGGACATTTTTTTTGTAAAAGTAATTTGTCTTGCGTGAGCTCCTGCCGCGAGGAACATGGATTGCAGGTACACGTGAAAAATAAAGACGGCTTATAGGACCAAACAAAACGGTGACTTCCTATTTATATTTCGATCGAACGAAAAAAGGAAAAATTAGTTAACGGTTTTTTAAAGGATATAAAATGCGCTGTAAGACGTAGGACATCGTCCTTGACCATCATGAGTGCCGATCATGAGTACGGATGTGCAAAACCAAATTTCTTTTTATTAAAGGTTCTGCAGAGAACAACTCCCCTTTGTTGTTACCTACACGTATAGGCATAGGGTAGGTGCTGCTGACAGTCATTTGTTTGTTTGCTTCTGTTGTGGTACAACATCACCTTATTACAGGTTTTCTGGGGAAATACACAAATCATTGTGATGCCTTCCTAACGCACATCAGCCAGGATAGCTCATTAATAATGATGTTGGTGTTTTATAATGAGTCATTATAAAACACCAAGTTCACACCTTACCGATCTCAAGCAAATTAATCCCAACTCCAAAAGAAAGATTTTTCACAGGAGAGTCGCATCGGAGACAGAAAAATAGTGGCAACCTAAATAATACGTATTTATTTGAATGACGGAAAATCTGACATTACTAGTCCTTAATGTCTCTAAGACACACCACCTACAATAAAAATGCAGGCGACATTGAATTGTCTTTGTAGAAATGGCCTCCACGGTCTTAATAACATCCCACCTTTATCTTCTGTCCCCGGACACACAATTCGAAATATTTAGGACGAATATCTACGAGAGGTAAAATGGGTGGGCATTGACAATAAATTCAGTACAGCTTAATATTAGAGCTAGGTCTTGCCAAAATATTCTAGTGTTCCCTTAGCGCGACTGAAGTTCACTTCGAGTAGTCTATAATATATTTACAATCACCACATCCACCACTCGGGAGCGGGTAAGGGGGTATGTAGACTATGTAGTATGTACATACCAATATCAATTGTATGTATCAATTGTAGGTGGGTATACTAATTTAAAGCATACGAATGAATTACCAAAAATACGATTTATTTAAATTTGTTTTTGGAATATGTTAAACTACTAGAATTGGTAATAAAATAGTCTCTTATGAATGAATACGTAACTAAAGATTTTTTTTTATCGATAATGACAGTCTTTATTTTTGCTTGTCTAAGAGACGGGGAAAAATCACATTTGTGGGCTGTGACAATTTCCAATCGAGCTGTCAATTACACATTTATGTCTTACAAAAACAGAATTATCGTATACAAAAATAAGTGCACTCTCGCTGCCAGTGAGGTTTAGGAAATCAGAATAAGCGCCTTTTTAGAAAAAAGTATAAGTTTCAGTATTAGAAATTCTAAATTGTTACCTTTAGTACTTATTTATCATTATCACCTAGTAAATACGTATTTTTGATAGAAAATCGATCCTTCGAAAACTTCTTACGTTGGACAAATAAAGATTTTATAATTTATGATTCCATAGTCCTTTCTTCTGAAGCCGTGTGGTGACGGCAGTAAGAATACATTTGTCACCACCCCCAACTCATCCTGCGGGTGTCGTAAGAGTCGACTAAGGGATTGAAGTGTCACTGACTATTATTTGATAAAAGATTGATGATGGGCAGCAGCGTCATCATAGTGGACACATTACTGCGATCGCCAATCCGCTTGCCCAGCGTGGCGATTATGGGCATTTACCTCCTAATGCGTCTATACGCATAGTTAATAGGAGAGGCCTACGTCCAGCAGTGGACTAACATAGGCTGATGATGATGATGATGATCTTCTCCTATTCTGAGTCCCAAAAGCTCACAGGCAACGGGTAACCACTTACTTACTTTTTTAGCCACCCTGAATTGAATTAGTCTAGTCTATTAGGTCTAGGATGGGTTAGTGAAACAGTGGAGGAACTAAATCATTATCTTCTAATGAATGTTATACACGGTGTTACGTCAGCATTCCGAAAGATTTTAATGCTGGATTCCTGACCATATTTAGAGTCTTTAATGTTATATAAAATTTCCTTGATTCGGCTTGGTTTCAGAGATAATCAACCTTTTTTCGAAATAAGTTTTTCGACGTAACTCGTCATTTAACTTCTTTTGGATTACAATGCTACCACAATGTGTTCTAATATTACCACACCTTTTGCCTGACAATCAAAAAATACGAATAGACTTGACGAAATATCCTCTACCTAAAAAAAAACAATTGAAATAAATAATTTAAACAAATTGTTGTTATGATAAAAAGTACTGGAAATGTTAAAAAGTATTAAAATAAGTCTAGAAAAAAAGAAAAAAAAATTTTTTTTTTTTGGTGGAATTGACATTAGGTCTCATAATATTTTTTGTTTATTTTGATGTCCTAGAATGCATAGTTAAAATCTTTCGCAATGCTCGCGTAACACCGTGTATAAAGTTATATTTCCATTTCAAATATATATTTGTGATAATGAAGAAAACAAACTTAAAAGTTTTGTCTAAGCTTTACAAGTCACGTTTCATATTCCAACAAATATCGATAAAGTTTTAACAATACCTTCAAGAAAGTTACATTTCCGAGTTTACCAACCTGCAGGAGCGTATAGCAGTTTATAGTTCATAAAACTAGAGACCTTAGCCTTTGTTTTGAGGAAACCTTGTTTCTTCCGCAAGTCAATGCACTCGGCACATTGTGTAACAAACGCATGCTCACCGCTGCTGCACTAAATGTATAGTAAAACATACGTGTAGTAAAGCGATTCCATTTTTCATCCCGCATTAGAAAGGCTCACTTTTTTTGACATCAATACAAAATCGACATAAAATTGAAGGTTTAAACATTTTGAATTGGTATTTTAAACTACTTAACTAACTTTAACTTTAAACTTAATTAGTTGAGATTTCTAATAAATAAATCAATGAAATAAGAAATATCTATTCGTTGGAATATAAAATAAATTAAGCACAGTTACAACTAAAAATCTGATATATTGATTATTGAATTTTACAAGGCAGAAGTTTGTTTTATTGTCCGTTTATCGTGTACGTATGTAGTACAGCTGTTGAGATTACATCTACCGCCGTGATAATACTGAAGTACATCTAGAATATTTAGACCATTGCTGAAAATTTGGAATAAAAAGAGCACAAAAAGCCTGACATTTCTCCCTTTCGTACTCAAGTGTCAATACAGTGTGTGGTGGCGTATAACAGAGGCCAAAATGAAATGGATGACTCTTAAGACGCAACAATCCTGTAAAGGGTTCGAAATTCTTGAGTTCGGAGATATTGTTATTTAAAGTTATGGACACTAAGTACACATCTTGAGATTTTGTTTTAATTTTGAAACCATTTTGTTACGTTTTACTAAAACTTTTTCCTTCTCTCTGTTTTATATGCAGAGATCGGATAAATGTGCGTCATTATTCGCCATAATATGGACATGACTCCAAAGTTGATTAAATGAATAATTCAACGAATCATTTCTTGAAATTTGATTTCATAGCTTTAAGGTGACTATTTACAAAGGTTTTCATAGTTACTGGTGTCAAACACGTAATTTTCTAAAAATGATTAAATTATTAATTATTCAATCAACTTTGGAGTTATATGGACATATTATGTTATGTGAACAATGACGCACATTTGTCTGATCTCTGTTTATAAGTGATTAGTAATAGTTTCAGGTACATCAATAAATAAACTCATAATTAGCACATCTTAAGAAAATTAATTAAAAATGTATACACTAATGACTGTTGCTGGCCACACTGTATATATCCTATACAGTACATGTACGTACACTTTCCGGGAATAATGCCAGCTGTAAAATTGGCAGCGTGACATAACTAACCACGACCCTTGGCCAACTTGAACGCCGCTATCAAATTATTGAACTAAGCTCGATCGGGTAGTTTCATTCGTAAATCCATTCTATCCTGACCAAGAACTTGAAAAAAAACCGCAATCATGATTCTTCTAGATCCGGACTCCGGGGCTCATTCAAATCAAAATTATGAGCTGATGGGATTCTAATAATAAAATAAAAATGTTCCATGTTTTTCATATAAGTAATATCATCCGTTCCGCGATGCTCGTAAATTCCGGTGCACTACAGTCAAATCCCGTGTTCCCAGACTAAATTTCGCAATACTTAAATTGCGAAGGGGTGAAAATAATAAAAGGGACATACCTAAAATTAAGGAATTCCTGTACTAATTTTGGAATTTAACACAATTGACGGTACAACTAGGTTCCCCTGTCTATCTTGGCCCTTCGTAACATAGATTTATAAAAGCTGTTATTTTTTGACCAGAGAGTGGACAACTTTTGTTTTTCGGACTGACAGTGACCCAAAAATACCTCAATTCAACATTACATAATGTACCTAATATTCACGTTCACACAGTACAGTCAAAACCGAGCCCTATCCCTCTCGGCGGAAACACTTCAGACAGCGATCTGTCGTGCACTCCGCTGTACATTAACAACACGCGATGTCATGAGTTCATGACACCTTTGCAACTTAATGTTACTATTTGTCCTATCAAAAACATACAATTAAAGTGAGACCCAAGTTTAATATTAAGATCATAACCTGTGTTTCCTGAGTGACTAATAGGTAGTATCACACATGATAACCCCAAAATCACGAAAAAAAAACTTTTTCATACATATTGACTATGTTGGCGTTGGTCCCGTACTAAAACATGCTGAGTGCGACTTTTACAATGTATATGTATATACATACATATGTATTGATATACATATGGTCCTCTTCATCGTTTTCGATGACGGCGACCCCAAATAAACCATAAGGTTTATAAACAACGTCTATAAACGTTGTCTACTGTGAGCCCTGATATGGCAGGCTAGGCCGAACTTTGTTTTAAATAATCGTAATACTCGAACTCGTATTAATATACGGCGTGTGCGAAGATATTAATTAGTTACTCAGGAAACACCGTGTATACCTGTCCACCTATGCTTGGTTGTTGACCACAACAACAAAAGAAGTCGGGTCTAAATGGGTACCAAGTTCATTGATCAGCCCGAAAATGGTTTTATAGCGAGTTTTGGATGCCAGCTGGCGAAATATTATACAACACCCCTATTGTTGCATCAATGACGTCACTCCTTAATTGAGCTCGTTAACACGCTGCGCGTGGAACAGTGAGCTTTAAGGTCATTGACCCTTAAACAAATAGGTCACGGGCAAGTGGAGATACTTTTTATGAACCGTCAAGAGGTATTCAAATTTAAAATGTACCCCGCCATAGTCTATTGAATACATTTAGTTTGAGCACCACTGTATAATAACCATTGGAATGGGCGTGCATTTTAATGAAATATAATACATAGATAATTCGTAGTAAGCAGTGTGATTTAACCATGTTTTTATTGTACTTACTGGGATTAATAAAAAAGGTAATCGCAAGCCACTTATAAGTTAACATCTCGTGGGAGATATTTCTACCTTAACTATGAGAAGTATACGTCTTATAAAATATTAACTCGTGACTTCTAAACAGGCTCAATGAAAATGCCAGCGCCAACAGAATAAACTGCTTCGTTCTTTTTTTCGTGCACTTTGTGTTAGTTGTTAGTTGTTATAAGAGTCAGTATGGTCAGTGTCGGCATTTGTACATGTACGTTTGATATGGGTTCATTTATTTTATTTAAGCGTGTGTAAATATATACCACGTTAAATTTAATAGAAATGTAATGCCGGCATATGAGTACAATCTTTATGCTCACACATATCACATGCATGTCCCTAGCATAGGAGTTCTATAACATAATTTCGATCGGTATAGCATTAGCACTTAATTAAACAGTACTGGGGGTGAACGTGTTAAGGCCGGAAAGATGTCCCTAAATAGCGTGCAAATTGTTGCTGATAATCATTTTATATTAATTACCACCTCTCAAGCAATAAACCCAATGTAATACATTTAGTAGCTATTATGTTAAATCCATCATCGAAAAAAACAGCTGTAGGGTAGGCACCTATTTGTATTTCGCATATTTTTGACGCCTAAGTCGACAGACTCCAAAATGAATAAATAATAATGATACGTGCCTCAGCGTAAGCCGCATTATTATTTTTTCTCCAAAAGTTTCATTTACACCCCAACTCGGATTCAATATTTCACGTTGGAAACCGTCAGCCCTCCCTTTCTGTTCCTAAGTAAAACAACTGACAACCAACAAACAAATGCCCCGCCTCTGTTTTCACTTTTGACAGTCGAAATTTACATAATATATTGAGATCAGTGCTCAGGCTTCAGCGCAAACGTTTCAAAGTTGCTAAACGAAAGTTTTTATACCCAACATTTCGCATTACTTTGTTATAAAATAACAACATTTAGTTATGTAATGTGTCATTGTGTTGCATATTAATGGACGACAAGTTTAGTCGCTATCTCGGTCGATTAAAAACTGTCATACAATAACATTGCAAAAGACGCGTATTTCTGTATTCGTCTTACATGCATTAAAAAAAGTGGATGGTTTAATAATTATCAAATCAGAAAAAACATTAAAAGCGAATTGAACCGATTTCCCTAAATCCCATCATCAGACCCCGATTGGTGCCTACGGGATCATCTAGGAGTTACAACCATTCGGCTAAATATATTTAAATAATTTAAATTTTGAAAATCGGTTCATGGTTCTCGGAGATATCGAGTAACATAAAAAAACAAATCAGTCGAATTGAGAACCTACTCTTTATTTAAAGTCGGTTAATACTGCGTTCTTACGAAGCTTGCTTTGAACGTAATAATTATAGGTATAATTTTATTTATTTTACCTTTATCTTTTTTTTATGTATGTTCCCGGTTCGATTTTTTTTCGTTAGAAAGGGTATAGTCGGTTCGTAGTCCTTCTAGTTGGTCCCATTGTCCAGATCTGATGATAGAATCCTGGATAAATTAAGGGAACTCTTTAAATTTTGTAGGCGCATAAATATGACATAGGTATTCAACTATTTGCGCCTTGTACCTAGTGAACATATCAAGTTGGTAAACAAAGGGCTGATGATGGAAGGTACAACTCCTTTGCGATTAGGAGTAATAAGAAAGCACTAAAGTCCTGAACTTTAGCGTAAGTACCCGTTGTGGTAGTGGTAGCCGTAGCGGAATTCCGAAAGATTGAACAATTTTTTTTCTACCTAATACCAATAATTATACTAAAAGTAAGCAAAGAAAATTTTTCAGTAAATTGTTGAGTTTTTATCGTTTATTTTATATTTTTACAGAACGCAACAGCAGTAACTATTATCTACGTTGATACCTAGATTATAAACGCATGACGTCATAAGCCGTCATAAGTTAATAAAAATTACCCGAATGATCCTGTTCGATCATCTATTAATGGTTTTCCTATCAAGTATCTAAACACTTTATTTCCCTTCATTTACCTATAGTATCCCTACATAATGCCAGTCACTCGACAAACACACCAAACGATACGGCCGTCACTTATCAAGAGGTACCTATCTAGTCAATTTGTTTCCAGTAATTATTCCATCAAGACATCCAATGATCGTGGAATATTGGGAGCGGGCGGAACGTCTTAGCATATAAAGCAGTATCTATGACAGTCCATTTTTATTCGCGCTTTATCGGTACATTCTGAATATTAACGCGGTAACGACCGATAAAACGATCATCGTAGCACGGGAGAAAAGCTTTTATGATCAAACGGGTACGAAAAATGACAGCACGTCTAAGTTGCAGATGTGGTGTGTATCATACTTATACATACATAGCTACCTACTACGTACAGTGCTTATGTCTAATAGCAAGTATACGTATTAATACCTTTCGCTTGCTCGTGTTTCTATTTCATACTCACAAGTAAAATACAACTTTGCACCCTTGTATAATAAATAAGTAAAAACTATCACCTGTTTTTCTGTCTACCTGGTATAATAAAATGAACACATTAAAATTACACACATTTTAGAATAAAATGCATTCGATTATACATAGAGGCAGAAAACAGGCGTAATCGCTATAAAGCAACCTCTTCCAGACAAAATTTGGGAATCTGGTAAGTACCCACAATATTACCTTAATACTGAACCTTAATGTGGAAATAATGGACTCAGGACAGCATAAACAGAATTTGACACAGACAAAGCAAAATAGGTATATATGTACTTCGAAATTATTACTTAATAAAGTGAATTGTCTGTTTGTAAGTAGGTTGGCTACCTTCCTGAGATGCTGGGGATTGAAATACAATGCTCGAACGTATCAATAAACCTCTAAACTGTAGCATCAACTACTATCTATAGCTCGGAAACGTGACACCGGGTAAGGTAAGGGTAGGGAACTATCACATTGATCCAAACCGAATCCCTTTGAGTTGATCAAGACGTTTGTATTACAATGTAGGTAAACTAAATAATATAGACATTGACGCTCAATATCGTCCAGCAAAAACTACAGTAGATTGAGTCATAAGGAATTGAAATTATATATTTCCAGCGAGAGCGTTCATTAGAAATTAGAATCCCGAACGTAGTAAGAGATTTTAAAGTGGAATCATGAGCCTAAAGAGAGATTCGAGCGTCAACGCCGAAGACGAAAATAATTTTGATACCTTGTGACACATACCTACTACTTTTCGCGCCAACTATGAGAAAAATAAAAGATATATTTGCAAATAATCGGTTCTAATGAAATCGTAATCGATTATGAACGTACCTGTTTATACTCATATTTAATTAGGCAGGCAATAGAAAGTCGCCCGCCAGAAAAGTGTCACTTTGTTCCCTCCCAACAGGGAAGAAAAGACCCGTCTACGAATAGGTGGTGAGAAAACATTATTTAATTCATCATTTGTAATACGTAATTAGGTAGATACTAGTAAAAAGTGGTCATCCGAAAATTTGTAAATGTAAATGGGGCAAATCGTTGTGACTGCGTATTATGGATACATATATATTATTTCAATTATGTATACGTAATCTAATCATAATTCTAATATTACAGTCGACGAGTAAAAAAATGAATATGGAAGCGGTTATTTGAATATAGCCAGAAATACGAAAATTACATTATTAACAAAATATTTACTTCAGAGTACCGTTGTATTTTTTCCGTTACTTTCATTTTCCCTTAAAAGATAATAACATGTTTAAATGAAGTTCGAACCTCCACTGAATGCGTACCGAATTGCTCAGACTAATTTCCGATTTTATGACCACTTCGGTTTGCTTCTTAATGAAGAAACGGGTTCGCCTCGAATGCCCAGTAATTAAAAGAGCACGAAGGAAAGTAGATAAAATTGGAAGTATTCTCTATTCATTTATCCTCCTGCCTACTTTCTTCCTTTGGAAAGGACATAAAAAATTAAAAAATGTTGCAGAGTATTTTTCTATGGTAACCTTAATGCGATCCTTGTAACTCGTTATACAGCTGTCAAAGTACATCGACAAAAATAAAAATGTCAACGTCAATCTGTCATTATTTAAAAATGGCGGCGGCAAGTGCACGATCCGGCTTGCGCCCGCGCAAAGGTAAGTTTAATCGTGATTAATCTCATATTTTCTTAGCAATTTGTCCTATGATACATGTAATTTATCAATAATTAGTGTATGTGTTTACGTATTAGACAGTTATTTTCTCAAACTCTTCAAAATCTATCGTTGCACCATGTCGCAAGGTTTTATGTCCTTTGCAGAGTACAAATGTAGGTAATTAAGTTTAAGAAATTTCGCCTACATGTGTACTTTGTAAAGGAAATAAACAAACGGAGATGTATTTTTCATAATTATATTTTACGTTGTTTTCAGCCTTAGCAGACATAGACATAGAGGACGTCCTAAATTACTCGGAATTTGACTACTCAGGAGATGATTCAGACGACGATCCTATGTTTCTTCCATTAGAAATGGCAAGAACTGCCAATAACGAATCTGACTCAAGCAGCAGTTCGGATGAAGAAAAAAATGTACCCGATCCTCCTGTTTCACCACCTTTGTCATATACTGATGTATCAGAGATAGCAGCTACGAGTTCTTCTTCAAGAGGACGAGCCAGATCTTCATCAAGAGCTATGTCACGCAGCCGCGGGAGAGGTAGAAGCGGAGGAAGAGGCCGAGGACGGGGTAGGGACAGCAGTGCACAAGCGCAATCACCGCCTTCCCTTCAGACAAGGGCTTCTGCTTCCAGTGTTCAGGATAATTGGTCTAAAGAATATTTTCAACCTGAAATAAGACCGCTGACACAACCCGGCATATAAGCAGATAGATTATTCGGAATATGAATGGTACCAATTTTATGAACAATTCATTGATGCCGATATTCTGTTTCAATTAATTGATGCTACTAATAGAACTCACATTTTGAACACTGGCAAGTCACTTGGACTGAGTCTAAGAGAGTTAAACGTGTATATTGGAATAACTCTAGTCATGTCAGCTCTCCAGTATCCACAAATTGATATGTATTGGTCAGAAAAATGGCGAGATGAAAAGACTGACTCTTGTGAACGCTGGTCTAAGGAAAAGAAATGTTACGAGACAGTTAGACGCCCTGAAGTCATATATAGATGTACAACAAAAACATGGGCGGCGTCGATCTTGCTGATCGTATGCTTTCAGTCTGCCCCTCACGTATCGGACTAAAAAGTGGACGATTCGTGTGATTTCACATCTTTTTGATTTGGCTGTTGTAAACGCTTGGATGCAGTACAGGTCAGTGCAAATGCAGAAAGGTACTAGAAAAAAACAAATGCTGCAACTAAGATCGTATAAGTTGGACCTGAGGCCCATTTCTCAAAAGCTTGTAACTTGTAATACAAGTGGAAGTCTCTTTTTGACACTATTAATTTGATAAGGACTTTCGCTTGTATTACAAGTTACAAGCTTTCGAGAAATGGGGCCTCTGGGCGTTAAGTTAATCACAGACAATGAAGGAGAGCGATGAGGAAGACCGCTTTTCTGACTACGAAGAACTGGAGCCAAAGCATAAAAAGCGAAGGATATTAATTAAGCCAGTTCCTACCCAAGAAAGTCGATTGAAACAAGCTGCTCATCTGCCAAAATATAACACGGAAAAGCAGCATCGTTGTCGCAAACCCGGCTGTGAGAAAATAACAACGGTATTTTGTCAGAAATGCGAAATATTTTTATGTTTCATGCCAAACATCAGAAACTGCTTCTCTGATTTTCATGAAGCTGATAATTAGACTAAAAATGAAACTTTTGATCTCATTGTTGATTATTAATAATATTAGCTTTTCTAGTATTTTTTTAGGTCTAATATGATGACTGAGAGTACAAATTATGATATTAAAGAAGAAAAAGTATGTGTTTGTTATTACATTTCAAAGAAATGTGCCTTATGTTTATTTTTTTAGTAAAAGTTGATTATTTATATATATTATTGTATTGTTTTTCCTGAAAAGCCCCATACTTTAAGCGTTTAATAGCTGTCTTAGCGTTATGTCCTTTCCAAAGGACAACTTATTTGGGCACTGATGTTCTTTGTAAAGGATGTAAGGAAAAAACCGGTTGGGAAAACGTAGAATTTTTTTCCATATTTTTCCAATACATCTAGTTACTTTACATAGTGTATACTAGTATACTTTTACATAGTGTTGCTTTAACCCAACGCAACACTATGTAAAAGTTTCAAAAAGATACTTTAAAAAAAGTACCTCTGGTAGGCAGGAGGTTATCTATTTCTTTCAT
This sequence comes from Thaumatotibia leucotreta, assembly GCA_025490895.1. Lineage (NCBI taxonomy): Eukaryota > Metazoa > Arthropoda > Insecta > Lepidoptera > Tortricidae > Thaumatotibia > Thaumatotibia leucotreta. The sequence continues at coordinate 19,513 of JALPQI010011818.1, forward strand.
CAGTCTAAAAACGTCTGTAATATTTAAAAAATGATATTTTATTATAGCTCAGGAGCCATATGCATTGTGATATTAATGTTGCTCTTTGAATAAATATATTTAATTTCATTTCATTATATATTTATTTCGTAATGTTCCTACTAAGAGGCGACTATTAGGACAGTTGAGGACCTAAGCGTATTTCAATAAGAGCTATAAAATATAAAACAAAGGATTATACTAAAAATATATATCAGTAATATGTACTTTATACACACGTTAGTACATAGGTGGTAGATGTAGTTAGTATACATAGTATAATAGTTTCAAGACCTACATTGAACGAAATAATTATACCGAATGCCTGCCCAAAAAACGTATTCATTCAAATTGCTTTCCAATTGTAATCCTTAGGAGATTTATGAAATTCTCATTTAAGGGAATCAAAAGAGCCCAAATTCAATGAAATCTCATTTTATCACAGATATCATTGCCATCAGATTTACAAAGCTTGCAAATTTTGAGACCATTCGGAAACCGATAAGTAGGAATAACTTGCAATACCAATTTGATTACAGATATGCCAAAACAAGTCAGACTCCTGCTTAGGTACGTATATATATAAATAGATTATACTATTACGGCCTTATTCATAAGAATTCCTTGTTGAAGGTTTGAGGGGCCCAATAGTTATCGAGGCGATAAGTCTTGTTGAACGGTTTATAAGAAGTGTTATTCATAAACGCTCAATATCTCTCCAATAACTGTTGAGCCGCTGTTGAACGGATTAGACGCGTTATGTTGGCGCCTTGACAAAATCATAGACAAAAATGTGGTCTCACCGCAAATTAAAAAAAAGTTTGACAGCTGTCTGGCGGGAATTCGCAAATATTTCCTAATTCCTTGTTACTTACTTTTATCTAAAATAATTATATTATTTGCCTGACCTCTCAAAACGAAACATAATTGTATGGCTAGTTAGTACCTAGGTATGGGCAGTTAGTAGTACGGGTAAGTAATAAATAAATATTTACTTCCTTGCGACCCCAACACCTAATTGCAGTTAGAACCTGAAGTTCTGGTGTGAGGCAAGCTCCTCTGCGATCTTTCTTCAGGTCTTCTTTCACCAACTCTACTATATACAAAACAGTCGCCTTATTATAAAGCGGTATCGCCGCCTAAATTCAACATCGGGCAGATCTTCAATGGGATCTGCCCTTATGTTATATATTTTTGGACGCCGCGGCGGATTACACAAATTATTTATGGCATCAATAGCGTTTAAGGCCTGCATGATGGAGTCTCACTGCGTGAAAAACTATCAACAAAATTTTAAATTAAAAAAGTTGGAGATTAGTTTTCCCACCATTTCTGATTCGTGTAATGAATGTTGCATGTAGAGAAATCGAAACTGCGTAACTGCTTACAATAAATCATCGGATATTTATTTTAAATACCTATCTAAATATAATTAAGTATCTCTGGATACATATTTAATAATAATCAGATGAATAGACGATATAAAAAACTATACACCAAATCAGACTTTCATACCTTTATCTTTACTCTTCTGCCTACTTTAAACGCATGGTTATGCACCTGTCAAAAATCAGCTGATCAAAATTTTGGTAGCCATCTTGTTAAATAAGAAGTTATAAGACCGTTATAGAAGGATCCTCGGCTCTATAACTTTCGGGGGATTTATAGTAGGTTTGAGCGGCTGAATAGCGCTATTGAACGTTTATGAATAACGTTTTTAGCCATCCGGTCAACAACGACCCATCAGCGGGCGCGTAACTTTTTATGAATAAGGCCGTTATAATTAACTGATTAATAAGTATTTGACGGTCGCCTCAAATCGGAAGTAAGTTATGCACATTATATAATACAGAGTGAAATAAGAAAGCCCTACTACAACACTATCTCGACAGTATTTAAAAACCATCTTATATTCTTACACTTTGCCTAAATTTCTATGTACCTAAATTCGACACTTCTACTTCTTTACTTCACTGTTATTTTTTTCTTTTTTATGTATTTTAGAGACTCACGGATCCCACAGTCAAACTGTTCAAATCGTTTTGTGGGACAATGTATTTAGATTTAAGATGTAATCCTGTATCTTACAGAACAAATAAAATAAAATAAAAAATAATGAATCGATGCTAATGAATTCGAGCAACTTTTAACCATGGAAACTACCTTTAATAATACACAAAACAATTGAATATTTTTGACTACAAGATATGAAAAAGCCTTTATTTAATATAGATGTTGCTTTTTTACGCAGTATTGCGAGAAATAAGTAGTTCATTTTTTGTCAGTTCCAAACTTCAGAGGACCTGAAAAACATCGTACGATAATGTGCGAAGAGGAAATGTAGGTACTTCGGTACTACATATTTTTTTGCGTTTTTACAGATCTGATCTTAAAAGTTGTAAAAATCATTAAAAAATTCATATTTTATTCATATTATATAATTTCTACTGTTTTCACTTCGCCTTGTACGTTATGGTTATTCCAAGTTTAGTAACTTGTAACAAATGGAGCAAACTAGAGGATATTGACAGCAAACTCTATAAAGAAGATTTCGTTGTTTCATCTGTGTCGTCGGTTAATTTGAATAGCAAGTAGTTGCGCTGTGGGCCGAAGATGGCAACATAAAAGCGACAAAGTTTTATCGTATTTGCAATAATAACCTAGGTTCTGTTAATTATTCATACCATTAAACAGTAAAACGTTAGATTATAGGTACGTAATTATTTTCATATTCAACATCATCATGACAATTTTTTTTACTGAGAAGAATTTGTTCAAACCGTCACATGGAAGACAAATTCTTCATGTTTCCTATGGTTAATAGTCAGGAGTGATGAACCGTTTATACAGATTATAAGGTCGAACGAAAACTTGGCTTCCTTGTTAAAAAGTTATGGTTAGTTCACGGGAAAAGTGTCAACTAATTTTTAAGTTGGTATAGTCCAACCATGTCTGAAAAGCTGTTAATTTATCTACATACTGGAAATCTTGTATATTTTGTGTAAACAATGTACTAATCTAATGCCATCTAATAGTCCATTGCCATGAGTCGAAAATAAAGGAATCGACTAAAACGCCGTGAAAAATTACAATAGTTATTTCCGATTAGTGTGTGAAAAAAACCATTGTCTAAAGTTGCATGCAGACCAAAAGATGCATTCGCTGTTCTATCCCCCACTCTAGGAAATCAACGAATCACGTTTCGTGTAACGATGGAATTTCGTAGAGTAGGGGAATTGAACAGCGAATGCTCTTTTAGTCTGCATGCACCTTAATGCACCTTATAATGCTAGCCCGAAAACGTAGTGCATTACTTTTCTCATAAAATTTCAATCGAACACAATCAACTAGAAATGTATGTATTATATTCCGCCTCATTTTCCGCCATTTACAATACTTACTGCACATGTAACGTATGGTATAGTTCGCAATTTAGCGAATAAAGCGAGCATGTAACTTTCTGTGAAATTTACGATCCTTATGGGTATTGCTGACACATTGCAGTACATTCAGAGTAAGATCTTCTTATTATAACCATTTACATGGAAATACTCATGTATTGTACCTTCTGAGCAATAGGAAATCAAGAGAGATTACTTGTAAGTATACCTGTTGTACGTTATTACGAAGAGTAGAAATGTGATTACATCGGTGGAGAAAGTGTTGGATTTAGCGTTTTCAGATATAAAATTCTGTCACGTCCGATATAAGCTCGGAACATAGTCTCGATCAACGAGGTTCGTCTGCGAACACGCGCACATGATTGGCACGATCTAGACGAGATCACGTCCCGCCGGCCACCCCGTGTGAGCCCTGACTCGTACGATTCGCAATACAACTCGGAAACAGCGATATATTTGCCGTGCCGTTTATTGAATACCACGGTGTACCTTTAGAAACATTGATGATTTCCACGCACACATACAAATAGGGTAAAATGGTACGTAGTTAATCTTTTCCCACGGGAACATAGCGTTTTTAGGCTTCCGTAGTCAAGGCACTCTTACTATATAGTTGCGTATTAACTGCTCTCGACTGGCTGGCAAAAAAATATTATTAATTAATTTTACACATATCAGATACCAAGCAAGTAATTTTCAGAAAACATTTAATGGAGTGTAACTCATTTTTTAAATAAAATAATCCCTCCTTTCAGCAAAATATTCTACTTACTATATTTCGGGCACTTTTCTTTCGTGTACCTACACTTACACAAATACCTTGTATACCTACACAACTTTGAAATTAATATTAAGCAAGAAAGTCTTTCAGCGATAAGACGATTTTGGAAACTTATTTTATCAGATTATGAAAAATCTTTAATCACTTCCTTTTCAAATTGCTGCAGTTTTCCAGGCAAGGTCCCTTAGGACTCTAATATTAACGTATTTTCATGTACAAATTAAACGAATAATCCAGATTTTTTCCATTCGTTGTTTTTTTGCAATTTACTTATTCTTACTCTATGTCAGGATCGCCCTTTACTGAATATTATTGAAAATAAGGAATACGAGTAGGTAAATAACGAAAATCATATAAAAGGGTGAAACAAAAGAGAACTACTTTTATCTTCCGGGAAAAGCTGAGGATCAAAGTTACGATTTACGTTGCAGTGAAGTTCGCGCTTACCATCTCAAATTCCGGACATAACTCGATAGAATAGAATAGAAATAACTTTATTGACGGTAGGTAGATAAATATCTTTTCTCAAACATGCAATGAAATATTGTTGTTATGTTCCTTTTAATAGGCTGCGAAATATGGCGTTTCAGGTGCGCCTAGGACAATTTGTTAATGGAATTTAAGACAAATCTTGAAGGCTTAGTCCGGCACAGTGCTCTTTTTTTTTATTCCATTCCACATAAATTTGTGGCACAGGCATCATTAATTACATTTTACACTATGCATATAAAAAAATAAAACTTGGAAGTTTTTGTTGTTTATTTCTGTATATATTTGAGAAAACCACTATACATACCTCGGCCGGAAATATAGGGTTGTCCGCCTCAGACTAGTCTATATAATGTCTTCTACCGACAACTCCTTTCGCCTTGGCCTCTATAGTAACGTACTATTTTTCTCTATTTACTCGTACAGTATACGTCTACGTAACTATTAACATACGTATACCTACCTAATTAAAATATCCGATTTTAAACTGCAAATAATAAAATCGATTTTTTGTTGGTCCTGTTGTACAATACAATGAATCACGTTCCCGTTACAATCAGTATGAGGGGTAGAAATGCCCCCAAGGTCGTTGGTACGGCGCGTGGGCCTAACTCAAAAGCTTTTGTGAAACAAGACGTACCAAACATGGCAAGCGCAGGTACTCTTTTGTGACTCGCATTTCAATGTACGGATTTTGGGTTAGACGAGTTTGTCCACCATGCAATTTACCTTCAAAACGCGTTTATAAATACTGAGAATACACTAGACATTAATATCAGTCATAAGAACAATAAATAAATACGATTTTTTCCTAAGTATTCAGATCTAAATTCTGTCAGTCAGTATATTGGTTTGAAGCTTTATAACATTGGTATTTTCCATGAGAGATGAACTAGTGTCCAAAACAGACTTCTTGTAATTTCATTTAAAGCAAGAAAATGAATAATATTCTTATATCTGTAACTGCGGTATAATGAGAATAAGGTAACTTGAATCTCGAAAATCGTATTTTTTCGAGCGTCTGTCTGTTTATTTAAAGAAAGCGTAAGCGGTGAGAGAGAGACAGAAAGAGACAGATGGTCTGAATTTATGATTTTCGTACACTGCTTTTGAACTTAGAAAACCCTTCAGATCCAAGAAAGAGACGGAAAGCTTGGTCTACAACGGCGACACACGATAAACCAGGATAACAGTATTACCTTCGTGTGTTCGTGTGTTTTTCTAAGTTCAAACGGAGTGTAGTTCTAGATGGGCCTTCTGTTCGCTGCCTCCTGCATCTTGCGCATGACGCATGTACACGAGAACCGGTTGTAGGCGCGGCGGCGGCCGGCGTTCTGGAGTTGCCGGCCGACGTGTTGCAGCCGCCCGACCAACGTAACCTTGTCGCCACAGACTGAGGGCCTACCGCGAACCACAAGTGTTACCTCTCTCTTGCACTTGTAAATTCAAACGTAAGAGTGACAGGGACGCAACACGTTGATCGTGGTTCATGGCTCATGGAGGCCTCACGGCCCCAAGAAGATAAAAAAATATGAATTTACACCGATTAAAACTTTTTTTTATGTTGCATTTCTATCACTGTTAAAAAAAATACAATCATCGCTATTCTCAACTCACAACCAGTAGTAGTATGCACCACACAGTCCTAAGTAAAATGGTTGCATTGCAAGCAACAGCCTGGCCCGGCCGCGGTGACTCAGCGGTTCAGGTCGATTGCTCCGAAGTTCGAAATAGTAGGAAATTAGATTATGATAATCGGTAAAGGTCTACAATACCCGTACCATGAGCTGTCTTACTTTTTATCCATCGTACTCGCGTATTGGTGGGAGCGAGCTGGATGGAAAGTAGATATGCATTAAAAACATAACGGCAGCTCATGGTAGGGCTACAGGATATTACAGGATTTTTTTGGACTGTCTAATGCGAATGACTCGAAAATGTTAATCGTTTTTTTTTTCAGCATTTACTAGGCCTTTAACATTGCAAACGAACGAGTGTCAAGAATTGTGTGAAAGTTGAGAGTGAAACACAAAATCTTCAATAAGTAATGTGCTATGCCCGATTCTATTCAATCGTCCTGCTTATCTGCCCAAATGTTGAGTAAAGCTGACTAGTCTGTCCGGGTATTAGGGTGCGGCTTCACTGACGCGGAGCGGAGCGGAGCTGTGCAAAAGTGACCAATTACATTTTTCAAATTCAATATTCGAAACACTGTGCTGCGGTCTCATTGGCCGAGCTCTGACAACTCGCTCCGCGTCAGAGAATCCGCACCCTTAGGTTTAGCAAACAGGCAACCCTATACGGCACGAATCGTTCACGCATGGTGGTGGAGTGTGAAGAGCAAGCTAAGGACATTAGGACTGGGATGGAGCAAAGCCAAGACGGTCGCGTAGGACAGGAAGGCATGTGGGTATCATGTGGAGGTCCTGAAAATTAGTAGGCACTATACTCGTACGTCTCCAGTTAAATGGGCTTCTTATGAGAGGGTGATAAAACAATGAAACAAAAGAGAACTACTTTCGTGATCTGCGAGTATCAATTTAGATATTATTAAGATCAGAAAAAGCACCGTATATATTGCATTGGCTTTAGCTCTTGGTCACTTTTTTATTTAAAATATCTACTTTATTATTTATTCTATTATTTCTATTGTAAGTAATGCAAAAAAAAATGTGGTTATCCTCTATCTAAATCCCCTATTATTCAGTGAAATATTATAATGATTGTAACATTCCGTGATATTCATTCGATTAAAATGTAAATTTTCTTGTGTGGAACGAGAAACCGATTATTCGTATGCTATTAATCATAAGAGTCATAAGACGCATGCGTTATTGAAAGTAGATATTTTTAAGGTTACGATTTGTTATAATATAATTTGAAGATTTTCAGAAATTCCGTTACTAAACGAATCGCTTATTGCACTTAAATAATATGAATCTATATTTAAGTACAGTTCGTTTTCATATTTTTTTAAGTCAAAATTTGACGTAGTTATTCAAAACGGAAGCAACCTAAAAGAATTTTTCGTTAAAAACCTTAACTCAAAACAAAAATGTCTATCTTTACAATGATGAATTCGTGTAGATTGGTTCCTTTTTGCATAAGTACGTTCAATTTGTAAAATGCAAGTTGTATTTAGATTTTTACGGTAAATTATATTATAAAGCATTATCAGGTTCCCGTCCATTAAAATCTGCATTTTATGCGGGATCACCCATTTTTAGTCTCCGCAGACATCTTGTTATGGATACAAATAAGTAACAAATATAATATAAATTATGTTAGCACGCTCTTCTCCGACTAAGAATACTCCTTCATAGACCCAGTGGGTACAATCGCAATCAGATATGTCGGGGCGGCGACGATGCTCAAAAATGAGCATGCACTGTAACGCCATGACAATAGAAGCCTGGGTCCTTAGACAAGTTGCCTATCGCTAACGCTAGATCGTCAATCGTAAACGAAAGGCAGCTGTCTTTGTCGCAGTGATTTGAAAGAGTGACAGAGAGGGAAAACTACGATACGCTACTAAGCCTAAGCGATTGGCAACTTGGCTAAGCATCCTGTTCAGATATTTATAAGTACCCTGGCCACACCGGGATATTTGATAACGACTGTACCGCGCTATTTAAGGATGACACAGTCGCGTGTTCACAAAATTGTAGATTTTATAAGAGAGCCGACGACGGTATTGTAGGGATTAGGCAAAGTGGGAGCTAAAGGAAATGAATGGAAAGAAAAGACGGCTTAGCCTAGCAACAAGCAAAGTGCCAAGACAATACAAAACAAGCATTCCCAGTGAGAATATTGTCGCATGGATAAAACAAATGGATAGCGGGGTTTGTATCTAAATACCCAAACCTAATAGGGAAAACGTTCATTTATTACGAACTAACCTAAGCTAACTTCGTGGACATTTTTGGGATCAGGAAACTGCAGGAAATTGGGAATCAAAGAGGGACGATCCCCTGTAGAATCCTGATTACTTATGACTAAGACAAAAGGTCCCTGGGGAATTCTAATTAATTATGGACAAGACCAAGGAAAATGTACACTTACACGTACAAAACCGAATCAAAAGTAAACTGCGAGGTATATAAGGTCCTAATTTATTAGATGCAGATATTTTTACAGCTGATAGTACTCGGTCTCTAGAGTATATTAAACCGTGAAACATTATGGCTTTTACGATGTTTTTTTGGAGAAAACGGAAAAACAAATTTGCTACGTAAAGACACCCTGTTTATGTGATTATTAAATGAAAACTCTTTGAACAGATTCTCGTACCTTTTTTACGTACAACTTAACTGGAACTGGCCACTTCACGTCGATAAATTAAATACTTGATTGTCAATGCTATTTTCCATTAGATTGTGTCGTTTGATGACATGACAGACAGTGTTATTGTGACATGTGATAATGCACATGATGATTTTTTTTAGACGAAATTATAATTAATTTATTTGTTAGGAAAATGAAATCAAAAAAGTTACATGAAAAGTTTTCTTAATTTATATTTTAAGTTAATTATTTTAATGTAAAGTATCATGTGTTAAAATATCTGCAACTAATAAATTAGGACCTTATATATTGTTGATTCAACTATAGGGAAATGACTGAAAGATTTATAGAAATCTCTCATTTTGTAAACTTTATATTAAGAACTAAGAACCTCTTAAGGGTTCTTTCCTTTCGTATAAGTAGGATTCTGAAATAAAGCTGTAGTTAATTTACGTCAGCATTAATGCTTAACGGGTGTATCAATGAATCGTCCAATGTGGGAAAGGCGGGGCGCTTACATATAAATTAAAACGAGCATCTAACGAAAGCTCCGCCATAAAATAAACATTCCACAGTTACCTACAGTAAATGACAATTGTATGTACGTGTGATTGTGCTTATCACAATAGAGTAAGGTGCAAAATTGTAAACATGTTTATGACGTCCCTTCCCTTGGCGTAACTTTATTGACTCCCCTGTTGAGATTATATGTCACGACTCACGAAACAATAAAGGAAAGTTAAATTAGAATTTTATTATACGTTGAACTGATGTGGGATGACAGATAGACCAATAATCGATAGGCGATATGATATGAACAATAAAAGTGTCACCTCGATACAAGTCTCTGAGAATATTGTTAATGTAACATTAGATTTTTATTCGTGTGATCGAGTTGTGTTAAACTTGCTCGGTACGAAGTTCTATATAGACTGCTATAATCCCATCAAAAACATTACCTACATGTAAAAATGTGCTAGTATCGCAAGTCTCGCAAAGCAGCAGTTCTTACACTACAAAAAAGTTTTGAGAGCAAGTGATTAACCATGTCGCTTATCTTTTAGTTACTACCAGACGGTTCTCAAGACCTTGATTTTAGCTAACTTGGGTATTTTGAAACTGTAGAGGTACATTTGATTATAGGTATCAATAAAGAATACCTAAGCCTAATTAGCTCGTGATGATTTGATGACTGATGACGCTCTAATTTTGTCTTCCCTGTGCTAGATCAGTGAGGAGCATGGGTACGTTTGCCAACATAACACGTGCATAACACGTAAGTGTCTCAGAATACGTATCAAATAAGAATCAATAATTTACACATGATTAACGTTAATCACGATAAAGTAATTCGCGCTCATTTACTCGTAATATAAATTAATGTATTCAGCCTTAATTATATGGGCCTACTAAGTGTTTAATAATTGTAACAGGATATATTTTGGTAAAATCACGCGTTTATTATTTTTAACTTTATGTTCAAGGCGTAATCGTCAAATGTTAGACAGGCTATAATTCCGTAGATATACATATATTGGGTATATTTTTTTACTGCGATCGCGAATATGCTTGCCCAGCGTGGTGATTGTAGGCATTTACCTTCTAATGCATATCTATATACGTCCAGCAGTGCACTCTCATAGGCTGATGACGTATGTATGGATGTATATTATAATTTGACCAACCAGCTTGTCAGTAGAAAAAGATGGCAACTTAATATTTTCTATGAAAAAAAAACCGGCCAAGTGCGAGTTGGACTCGCGCACGAAGGGTTCCGTACCATTATCAATTTATTATTACAAAAATATAGTTAATTCAACCTACCTCAAAAACTATAGGAGATAATTTAATCAAACCAAAAATCGTTGATAGAGTTTATTACTTAATGTGTATAACACGTATTAATTTTATATCGCGTAGTTTAAAAAATAGAGGGGGGGGACACATTTTTCAGACTTTGAGTTTGACTCGAAAACGATTTGCTTAAATAAAAATGAGATGTATAAACCTTCATATCATTTTCAAAGACCTTTCTATTAATACCCCACACGCTTATATACAACTAAAAAAAAAATTCTATCCCTCAGTTACATGTATGGAGGGCCACCACACCAATTGTTTTTTTTACAATTTAGTATCATAATCCTGTAGCGGTTACATACAATACATATCCTTACCGAATTTCGTTACTGTAGCATTTATAGTTTCCGAGTAAATTGGCTGTGACAGGCGGACAGACGGACATGACGAATCTATAAGGGTTCCGTTTTTGCCATTTTGGCTACGGAACCCTAAAAACGATACTAGCCTAGATTTTTTTTAATTCGGCGGTTTGTCTTTACTGACATGTCGATTGGCCAATTATCGTCGATGTCACGTCACGTCCAACTCTACACTATAGTCCGTGATTTCTAAGAATGAACTTTTGACAGTTATATATTAATCCTTTTTAATATGAGGGTAAGCCTCACCATTTTTTCGATAGCCTTAACATCATAGATAATAAGGGTCATTTCTATGCTGTCAAAAGCTCATTCTTAGAAATCTCGGACTAAATATAATAATAACTTACACTATTAATGACGGAATTATAGTGACGAATGTTAGAAATTAGATCGTCAACCAGTCTTGTTGGGATTGGGAGGCAGAATTAAACATGCAGTTTATTAATATTCATTTTCCATAAAACGAAATATACAATGTATTAGATATTAAATAGCATTTCGTGTGTAATAAGGTTTTTTGTTACAGTTAATAGTTATGTATCATAATATGTATAGAGGGTGTAAACATAACACGGGTGAACCTCTTTACCGGGATTGTGTAGGACAATATAAGTACCTACATATACAGGGTGTTACACGAGCCACTGAAAACCTTGTACGGGGTGATTTACTAGGCTATACTGAACAATCTTTACTATGGGGCCAATCACGAAAACTTAAAAAAAATGTCTTTTTCATATATTTTGACCGCTCGATCACGACATTTTATATGAATGAGCCAAAATATTTTTTTGAGATTTCTGGGCTAGCTCCATAGTAAAAGTTGTTCAGTATAACCTACCAAATCACCCCGTTCAATATTTTCAGTGGCTCGTGTAACACGTCGTACATTACTTTTGTTTGGAATCACGCGGCGGCAGTTCATCGGACGACTACATTTTAGTACTAGCGATTTAGTGCCCCTGTCTGCCACAAAATAGACCAATGCGTAATGAGGATCAAAGTGGTAAGTATTTATTACAAATATGTGGTTTACTAAATGAGGCCGAATTATTCCCATAGTTTCAATTGGCAGAGATTAGTAAATTTGAAAAGATTAGCTTTTGTATACTGTCTTATTTACTTCGTCCTTTAATGTGTGTCATGAATAAATTATTTTCTATTTCTATTAGCGATGTGATGACACATGGCAAACCAACCTTATGCAGGCGTATCTTTCGAATAATTATCATGTCCCAACCTAACCTAACCTAGTTGCCAACGAAAGGTCACAAATAATAATTTGGTAAATGGGTTAATATTAGGGCTACCGGTATCCGTGTTACCCGCAGACACGTGTACACGTATCCTTAGCACCGGCGGTACTAAGAACCCGAACGACACGAAACGCCAAGAAACGTTTCCAACTTAGAAACGTTTCCAAGCGCGGGTCCGCGGATCTACTTAGAAACTTTTCCAAGCTTGAGTCTTGCGGATCCATTGCAATTGAATATTCGAAAAACCTATGTTTTTATTAGTAAAAAGTCTGAAACAAAACAATACCTACCGAAAAAATCGCAGTTTTTTACGAATTACGAAGCTAGAAATTTTCTTTGTTGCAGGTTAAATGCGGTTCAATACTTTGTTCAAATATAAAATCGTACCTATATTTTAGATTGCCACTGCCACTACACATTGAGGGTGGATCACACACGGTTACTCGGGTATCCGTGTCTTAATTACACGGTTCCTAATTGAACGTTCCCAACGGGTAAGAAACCCGTTTCCCGGCAGCAAAGAAACGGGTACACGGAAACGGGTACACGAAACCCGGACACGACCGAGAGCCCTAGTTAATATTCTTTTCGTTGTCTTATTTCATACCACTCTGTCACGAGCTGTAGTTTCGTTTCGTCCAAGTAAATAAAAAAAATTCGGTGCACTTGAATTTTTTTTTCAACTAGGTTTTAATTCAAACATCAGAAATTTAAAACAAAACATCATCTCATACAAAAATCACTACTGCGTCACGTTTTTTAGGGACACAAAATAAGACAACGAAAAGATTTTTGACCCAAATGTTAGTATGCCAAGTGAATCACCTGCCTTAAGTTGGTTGGGAAATAAAATCTTCATATTCGCTTAATAAGGCGAAGAATATTTCGGGGAAATAGCAGTATAGGTACCAACAAATAATAATACAACAATAACAATAGCAGTGTACCTATTGTTACACGATTTGCTTGTCAGTTACACCTTATAACGCAGAGGGTAGGAGCAAAGTGTAGACTTTCGTCCCTTGGGTCATTTAAATTTCTTATGTTGTCATGTCATTGTCAGTAACGAACCCTGGCTAATAAATCTCGGAGTGGCTTAGGCTGCGTAATTAATTTATCGTGTAGCCCCACCACCGACAAATATAAATAGATGTCGCATGTTTTGCGGTTCGTATGAGGACCAGAAGGCCTACTTGAGTCAAGTACCTGAATTTATTCGAAAATAACATTTTTAGTACAGATGGTGCATCTGTACTAAAAAACGTCGTACGAAACACGTGCAAAAAGGGTAATTCCTAACTCGTGTCGTTTTGAAACACTCCCTTCGAAAAAAACTTGCCACTCGTTTCGAATTTCATGTTTTTCGCACTTGTGTCGTAATGTACTACGTAGGCCACAGTGAAATTGTCGGAAATCTAGGAAACTGCATTAATTATGCCTCTATTGTTTAAATTATCACCTTTCTTAACTCTTTTTGATAATGTATACAAATTTTTAATGCAATTGAACCAACTCTCAAAGCTCATAACCCATTTTTCCTAGATCACTTTTTGTACGAAAATTTTCAGTTTTTGGAATTTGGTATGGAAGGTTTGGGTAGTTCATTGAAAGTATAGATTTTTTAAGAAAAAATATTTGTATTGGATTTTTTTCTAGTGAGTCATATGGATACCTAAGGATGTTCGAATTTCCTAGCATAATTTGTTTTATGAATTCTCTATGATTTATCAAGTTAGTGCGATTTAAAATTAGGGTATGGCTGTTAAAAGACGTTGATCTCTATAATCATCCATAAGAAAAAATCGAAAGCAATACAATTTGTGAAAACTATTACAAGCAGTCCTACAAGAACTGAGCTTTGTTACTAAATAAGAATCTAAGCCTATTTCTGCTTCATTGTTGAGTAAGGCCATATTGAAAGTAATGTAAAAACGCTACAAAATAAAAATTTTGGGCGAAATTCGTAAAATCGCCCGACACACAATTTTCAAATGGCAAGAAATCCTAAAATACAGGTGTTAACCGAATAAATTATACCTCAAAAAAATACTAAAGAGTTATACTTTCAGAAAATAATTGTTTCTGTATGCTGAGTGATCTCTAAGTGGGTCATTCCCGACATTTTCAGTGTGAGCTACGTATTATAAAAATTGATGTTGTGTGCAAAGCATGACCGTTTATGACTTGGTATTGTTACATATAGTATCAACCAACCAGTACTAAAAGACCATAAGGTTTGCGGGTAAATTACCTATTCATCTTCATTATCATTTGTCAGCCGCAAGACTTTCACTGCTTGACATAGGGCTCCCCCAAAGATGGCCACAATAAGCGGACTCCTGCGACCTTCAACAGGTTATCAGTGTACCTTGTGGGCTATTAGACATTTAATATTTGTGACATTGTGTGAACCTTTCAATTTGTGATTATTTACGTGTATCTTCCCATATCGTACCTAAGTATTTTTCCACTTAAAATAACTAACTTATACTAAAACTTTAATGTTATCATGACAGGTATATATGTACATACAAAGATGCGGATAGAACATGTAGCAATGTAGGTATACAATTTCGCGAGGCTTTCGGTACGAGTACAGGGTGCTTAGACAAGTTGCCAATCGCTAACGTTTAATCGTCAATCGTAAACGAAAGGCAGCTGTCTTTGTCGCACTAATATGAAAGAGTGACAGAGAGGGAAAACTGCGATATGCTACTAAGCGTTAGCGATTGGCCACTTGGCTAAGCATCCAGTAGGCTTAACTGTGATAGTACCGTGTCTAATCGTTTGTCGTTGTTGCCTACAGGTTCTAACAAGTATGCAAGTGCGAAAGTGACGCGTAGCACGATAAATAGATAAAACGGGACCATCATAAGCCACCAGATCAGTCCCAACAAAAATAGCAAAATGCTGAATCACACCTTAAGTAATTACATTGTTCCTGCAAAGTGCGGATGGGCATTTCTCAGAAAAATACTTTTTGGGAGTTTTCTACGAAAGAACGGTTGAAATAGTGGTTTTAAGTTGGTCTTACGAATACTATTATATGTAAAATTTGTATATCTATCGAGGCATATAATTATCAACTAGGTCCTTAATACTAAAAACATATTTTAGCTAGACAGATAATAGTCAAAACTAATTAGTCTGGCGCGTCCTAATTTCACTTTTTACCATTTACTTTAGAAAAAGACTCAATTTCAAGAGTGTATTGACTTTTTCAGACATCTGAGTTTATATTATAATAAATGTTCTATCTATGTTTAAATTAATATGTAACAAATTGTAATAAACATGTGAAATAATTGGTAAAAAAAAGTGTCCACACCCAAAAATATAATTAGTCTGGACACATTCATCAATTCGTGTACCGTGTTTTAGTATGCGAGTAGTCGCATGACGAGCAATCGGCCTCATAGGTCGGTCGCCGGCAAGCGTTCTAGTGACAGTGTTGTGTTGTGGAGAGTTCTCTGGGCGACACAAAGTATTATGAAAGTGTGTAATCTGGCCTTTGTAAGGTTAGTAGTATAATTAATCTGTCCTGTTTTATGCTACTATTGTTAAGGTTCAATTTTGTCTGTGTTCGATAACTATATATTTAATACGTGTAGCTTTGAGGTGGAATTGTATTTCAATGGTAATAATATTTTTTTTTGATGGATGAAGACCATTTCATCGAAATAATCTCATTAGTCTGGTTCTAATTTATATGGATTCATCTGGTTCACATAGCCAGATGAATTAGTAAAGTGCTGATGAATGATAATTTAGTGCTCATTTGTGCTTTTTACATAGGTATCATAGTATGAAATATGGCAAAACCTAAGAAACAAGTAAGAGAAGAACGACTGCAGAAAAAGAGGTTTGCTGAAAAGAAGAGATTGGTTAAACGCATAAAGGCCGACGAAGCCCTGAGGAAAGAGAAGCAAGAGAAAAATAAAAAAATCATATTTACGAAAACAAATAAGAAAAAAACAGCTATCGATTTTATACTTACGTGACTGATCATTGTTTCCTATCTTAAAGACTAAGAAGATTATGTTCCTATCCTAACTGTTAAACACCAATTATACTACAAACATATTAAATCGATAGTAATTAAAAATGTAAAGATTTCTATTAATATATTGTATTACTATGTTGGTAATCATACTAATTGCTTCTCAATAATTGAAGATTTTTTTAACTAAAAGGTTTTAGTTTCAACATTAAAATTATTTGAAAAACTGGTTAAAATTATTATAAAAAAATGCTTCAAGTTAGTAAATCAGCCTGTGTTGATTTTTTCTGATTTCTTGTTACAATCATCAATTAAATTACATTCATTACTGCCTTTTTTCGATAAAAATGATTATTCCTTCATTTTTTTCTTTTTATTTCAAAATCATACAAAAACATTATAATTATCAGTTTCCTTACTTAAGTAAACTAAAAAGAATATTAATCTAATTAATATGAACACACTCTAATTCATTTGTTTACGTTTTCTTTATAGTTCTGTCACACTTCTCATTTATCTGACCAGAATCTAATTCATATGTTTACTGTTCCTCATTATTTTGGCACACTTCTCATTTATCTGATATACTCATTAGTCTGAGCTAAATATCAGATAGAAAGAAGGCAGCAATACATGGCCTACGATATATGTAAGTGTAGCACTTTATGCACAATTAACCCTTTGTACCAATTCTATAGTCAACTTTTATAAACGACAGACCAATTAGGCAAAAATGGCTGTTCTCGGAGAAATGCCCGGATACTTCGCGAGGTGAGGGTATGTCATACCCTATCATATATGACATATTGAATGTATTTTAGGGGTCCAAGAGGTTTGAGCCCAGAAACCGCTGGCTACACACATTTCGACTGATAAGATCCTGAACTTTTATATGGGACAGCGTAATTTGTTATCTTGATTTCGGGGTTGATATGTTGTGCAGTGGGTGACCTACATATTAACCTTAAGCAGTAGAAAAAGAAGCTTGATCGGCGTTTTTATTTTATAAAGCAACGTCTTCACTTTTTGTTCTGAGCGAGCTTTCGTTCGTTCTGGTACAGATGGAAACAGGATTTCACTGAGCAAAATGTTCGTTGGTCAGCCCATGAACGCGTGAATGCTCGCTCGGAACAATAAGTGAAAACGTGGCTTAAATTTATAATACCGCTTATAGTCCACAAAAAAAAATCTATTTTTATTTAAATGTAGAGCTTCATTGTCGTTACAAACTTAACTACAATTAAAGTTTTTTTGATTTCACGCTAATTAGGTGTCCCTAAAAGTGAAAAAGCTTTTAATGAGTAGTATGCGTTCATACACTACGGTAGCTAATTACTTATTACTATAAGCAGTGATCGGTAAAATGTGCGTCATTGTCCGCAATAATATGGACACGACTCGAAAGTTGATTGAATAATAAAATTAATCATTTGATCATTCTCAAAAAAATACCTATTTGACACCGGTAACCATGCAAACCTTTGCAAATAGCCACCTTAAAGCTTCGAAATCAAATTTTAAGAAATTATCGTTTAATTATTAATTTAATCAACTTTGGAGTCATGTCCATATTATTGCGAACAATGACGCATATTTTTCCAATCTCTGACTATACGACAGGACTGTATGCCTGTTTACCTAGTATCTAAAACTATCGCGTATTTTTTGAAACTTTCAAGCTACTTACTGGTAGTTTAACAGATATAAGATTTGCAAATAATATCACATTACTTGACATGTCGGATGAATAATAATGATATCCAAATCACATTTAGATACCTTAACGTAAATATTATTTAACTTGAACTGGAATTTTTATTCGCATTCAAAATGTAGGTAATCATTCTTTTTACGCCAAAAAGGTTTTAACTTTTAGTGTTTGCGTACATAGATATATAATTTAAACGTCATTGTTTACGTATAAAAACTAAAAACACTGCATGGCGCATAAAAATCCCTTATAAACACTGCATGGATGAATGTAGGTAGGTACTATAAGATAGGCATACTTTTTCTTAATTTACCTATTTGTGATTGCTATTATGCATGAAGATACAATCACAAAGTAGCCTTTGGCTTCATTTACCTAAAAAATATTTTTCAAACGAAAGTGTGTTCTATTCTGTAACTAGGACATTCGTGTTTGTAAGAAAAATCTGCAAAAAAAAAAAAATACACTTAAGCAACTGAGTAGTTTCACATTTGGAACGTCACTATCCCACTTTTTTATTTTTTCAATCAACAATTATTTTCTTGCTTTTTTCTTAACGGAATGAAAAAAGAACATCTTACTTAGATACTGCTATAAAAATATAATATGATCGTGTTTTCATTGATAATAATCAACATTTGTATTTGTATCATTTTCTGAATTTCTTTCTACACTATTCCAAAGGGTTTTCTCAAAACAATACTTGGTAATCTCGATACTGGAAATTTAATTTATAAGCCTTTGTTATTGAAGCCTTAAGTGGTTCTTTTATTTACGTCTTTGGCTAAATTTATTTGAGAGGATCAATATAAAAATGTCTCCTGCCTCAGGCTTAAAAGATTGATGATCGTAAAAAACCTAGCTATAATTAACTTTTGAGTTGAAGAAAAACTTCAGTTATTTAAGGTATAAAAGTTGGCGACCTTAAGGCACTAGTCCCACCAAAAGTGAATTAGCGATTGATAGCTCAGCTATAAAAACGAACAAAAGATAATTGCTCCCGCGTTAAGAAAAGAGACATAGCGATATTATAAGTAGCTACTCGCTCAGCTAGTATCTATAGTATTAGCTCAGCGGTGAACTACAAATGTCACCGTGTCTCTTTTCTTTACGCGGGAGCAATTATCTTTTGTTCGTTTTTATAACCGAGCTGTCAATCGCTAACTCGCTTTTGGTGGGACAATTGCCAATGCAAAAATCTTATTAATCCATTTCTAAATATACCTGTCCCATTTGCTAATATGACTACACCGCCACCGACGCACATGTGAGTCAATACAAAATAAGAGGGGATGGCAGTTAATGTGTTAAGTAACTAATTTTGTGTTCAAATGAAGTATGTACCAAAACAGTCATATTTATAATACTAAAAACGAATGCTAATTATAATGGGCATTTTCACTCGATGGTCAAAAGTTAACAGCTTGTATATATCTATGCTACGATTTTATTACTTAGGATTGTAGATCGGGCAACCTATTATAGTTGCCGATTTCTAAGAATGAACTTTTGACAGTTATAGATTAATATGAGGGTAAGACTCACCATCTTTCCGAAAGTCTTAACGTCATATATATAAAGCTCACTTCTAAACTGTTCATTCTTAGAAATCGGCAACTATATTTTATGCCTTTAATTGTTTTATTGCAAAATACACGCACCTACATACATATTACACGATCTTCTTAACTTTATATTTTATAGGTTAAGGTACATCCACCGAAAAGGTCATCGTATGATATATTTTCGTGGTAATTGAAACTGGACTAAGTATCAGTTCAGGGTTAAAATAATGTTTAAATTTCAAGTTGACAAAAGTGCACCATAGTACCTTGTAATATTAAAGATTGAGAATATACTTACCTACTTAAAGCTATTTCAAGGGACGAAATGAAAAGTAGATAAACAAACAGTACAAAATTTAAAGGGGTTCTAAAGTTCTAATATTACATAACAATTGTGGAAGGTTACACTCTAGTACTAAAATGTGCGCAATACCTATATCCTTTCGAATAATTAGTCATTTCAGCTTAATGAATAAAAATGCTTCACTTTAATACAGAAATCACACTACAACACGTATAATTTTTTTTAACAATAATTTTTATGAACAAAGAAATACCACAATTGGTAGGTATATAATTTTATGCGCGATTTCTGTAATATTGTAAATACAATGACTAAAATATACCTGCCACAATTATTTTTGTATGGAAAACGTAAACACTAATTCTGAGTAAGCACTAATCATAAAGCTGCTATGTCAAGGTACGAAATAGTACATAATCGTTTCCTTTACCGTACCTATCTGTACCTAAAACGGCGTCGTAATGCGCATGTGCAATATGGACTGCATGTTCACTACACTGAGAAAAGTGAACGTTTTAGGTTAAAAGATGCATAGGTAACGGTAGTTAGTTTCCGGTTAGCATCCTATTCTCTTATTGGTAGCAAGATGGCATTGTTTCTAATAGGAATAGTCGTAGGCACTAGGCCTAAAGTAGTCATTTATGTACCTACTTTTACCTGCACACACTATGTAGGTATTTATGCGTACCGTCATGATTCTATTAAAATAATGCTTTGCGGTTAGAAGTAGTGAAATCTAATTTGAAATAATTCGCTAAGCTTTAGGATTACAACTAAACAAGATATTATGAACAATGATGCCAGCACAAAAGCTGGGTTAAAGTCAACATCAATAAGCAAACGCTCCTTGAAAGTTGTTTAACTCGCCCCCGTACCAACTGTTCGTGATGGAATGGCCAGCAATTTGTTCACATCAATTCAAAGGGTCTAAGCTAAGCAAACTAAAGTTTATTACACTTCGCGTTACTTGGAATTCGAGTGCAAACTGCACGCATTCAGGACGTTTCTTGTTGCACAACTGGAGACAATCAAAGTAATACGATAGGTTGATAACACGCGGTGACAATAGCTTTGTGAGTGTCCGGCGCGCCGGTTCCAAGAATTCAACTTATTAAATAAGTTCTTTGTTGAACCTGCGATCGCCGCCTGCGCACCGGGAATGCAACTCGACCGCTCCGCGCTCCGACAATAAAATACAAATAGACCACACACTATGGAATGGACATTGATTAGTCATCAACTGATTAACATCCAACTGGACACTTCGCAGAAGTCTCGGCTTGACCCGACCAGAAAAGCATTTATTTAACACTGTACATGTTAAAAAATATACACAATTCAAGTAAAGTCCGTTTAACTTACCGGTTTAGCGCGAGCTTCGTTCAGTCATGCCTGCGAGCTTACACAACACCAATAGTTGTTAACTTTGTTCAAGTTTGTCAAAGTTATCACTGAAACTTAATCTCAACTGTTTTAAAAAAGTATATTGACGGCCATTAGGAAGTGAATCGTGTCCTGCAGTTAAGTTGTAGTTGAGATATTTTTTGTTCGGAACAGGTTTTAAGCGGCGGAAAGCGAGTTTAAGTTTGCGGTCGCGCGGCGGGAACGGGACGCGGCCGCCCGGAGGAAGGTGGCGCGCGATATGACGGGTGTCGCTCGGCGCTCGGTTCTCGGCCCGTGGCCCGCGGTGGGCGCTCCGCACAGCCAAACCGGCGCCGGAGCGGCAACGTCGCTCGGGCGAAGCCTCCTCCATAACACCATGGCGTCATTGTTTCATCATAGACAAACGGCTCCCGTAGGAAGACGTTTAGAAACACCGCGCTGGTATGGTCGCGCAGCCCGAATCGAGTTTCAAACTTGAAATGCTTCGCATTGGGGGACACCTTCGTACGTACAGTTGAGAAAAAATGCAAAGTACCTACCTATACTCTTTACATATTATGTGTAAGAAAAGTTTTTTACTTTGAGATTTCGAAACTGTTCGGTGTTATACAAACATTTTCTTAAAAATCATGAATAAAATCTAATAAGTAATAACTGATTTCAACTTAGTTGTTCTATGAACTCTGTTATCTTTTTTCTGTAC
>JALPQI010011819.1:0-39210 GCA_025490895.1 Thaumatotibia leucotreta
TTTTAGCCTCCGTGTTTTCTCAAAACAAATGCTGCGGCCATGAGATTCGTTTTAATGCTACACTTTTCCATCGTATAGCGAAGGAGCGCTGGGCTCTGGTAGCTTGGTCTTCGGCCTAACACGCGGAGCACGGTCTACAGCCTTCGCAGGTTGTGGAAACGATCGTTGGGTCTGCGGATCTCCGATTCGTTTTCATGTTACACTATCTTATCACGTAGTGCGGTAGCGCTGGGCTCTAGCTTCGATTGTTAAGGCAGTTAAGAAGGGCGGTTGTACCGCTTGGGCTCACTCGTCGGGCCTCCGACCCACCGGGCTCGGGTTTGAAGCACCCCGATAGTGACGCTCCAGGCTTTAGGCCCTATGTGGAGCTGGGCTTATTTAGAAGCTTGGTAGCTCAATTTTCTTGCAGCTCCTTCTTCGACCTTGCTTTAAATTTCTTCGAAGTGACACTTGGGCCATCTAAGTGAAAGTCTTCTCTCTGGACTCTGGCTCCGGTGGTCCGGGCTGGGGGCTCACCTTTCGGCCTCACAAGTCAGCGGTCTCCGAGGGACGATTCAGGCCTACGGCCCTACGGCCTTTGCAGGTTGTCAAAACGATCGTCGGATCGATTTTAACGTTACACTATTCCGTCGGCTGACGTGGTAGTGCTAGGCTTTGGCGGCTCGGCCTTCTGCCTCGCAAGCTGGCGCCCCTCTGGCTGCCGCTTTTGGCCGTTGGCCCTACGCGGAGCTCGGCTTTCAGTCCTCGCTGGAGTTCGAAGCGAACCGTTGGGCCCTCTGGTTCGATTATTCGATTTCGATAATAGTTAAGAGGGACGGTTGTGATGACCGTGTGGACTCGCCCGTTGTGCCTTGGGCCCTACACAGATATCGGTTTATTTAGATGCTGGGGTGCTTGAAGAAGCATGGTACCTCAATTTTCTCGCAGCTCGGCCTTCGGCCTCGCTTTAAATTTCTACGCCTTGGGCCCGGTCCGGTGTGGAAATGTCGCGGTTCGGCCTCCGCGAGCTCGGCTTTCGGCCTTCCACCCTGAAGTTCGCCCTGCGAACTCACTCGAAATAGAGTTACATTGGTTCCGGTAATGCTCCAGCCCTCACGCCGCGTGCCCTTTGGCTTCGCCCAAAATTAGCGGGATTGGAACTTCTCGGGCCCCCGGAGCGAAGTTTCGGCCCTCTGTAGAATCGGTTTTTGAAATTCTATCCAACTTTAAGGAATTTCCAGATTCACTAAAAGGTTTCAAATAAATAAAATAATTAAAAAATTAAAAAACACGACTGCCGTTTTAAGCGAACTGAAAAGTAACAAATGATTCCTTCTTCAGGTTAATCCTTGTGAGCGTGTCTACATAATAGGCGCTCGTCTTGTTACTTACTATATTTTGTTTTGATTGCAGTCGGGGAACCTTTCATTACGGAAAATATAAATATATTATGGAGGTTCCCCGACTGCAACCGAAACAAAATATAGTAAGTAATAAGACGAGCGCTATTATGTAGACACGCTCACAAGGATTAACCTGAAGAAGGAATCATTTGTTACTTTTCAGTTCGCTTAAAACGGCAGTCGTGTTTTTTAATTTTTTAATTATTTTATTTATTTTAGTTTTGTAAAAGTTTCCGATTAACGCTTAATGCACTGACATAGCGGCTAAACGTGGCTTTCAGCATCCGACTTGGGAAGACTACCTACAGTGATAATAGTTTCACGTGAGTAATCTACAGAAAGTAGCATCTATTACGGTTAGATACAATAAATTTTTATTTTCTAGTTTTTGGTGCAATAAAAACCGTTTAACTTAAAATTTTTTTTACTTATTTTATTCTAGTGCCAAGTATTGGACTTCCGAGTCTAGACTGAGGTGTTACGGACATGTAATGATGCGCCCAGAAGACCACATGACAAGAACGGTACTTAATATTGAAACCGGACCAAGGGGACGAGGCTGACCCCCAATCACGTGGATTCCAAAAATAAAACACGATCTAAAGGCAGACCAATTACTCGTACACCCACAGGCGCCACAGGACAGAATGTTCAGGAGAAGATTGATTAGGAGAGCCGACCCCAACTGAAATGGGATAAGGCTAGGACAAAGAAGAAGAAGTGAACTGGGTAGAAGAAGAGAACTGGGTACAGTTAGACTCACTTGATCCTCGCAATGACGGGGTTGTCGCTAACATTGATGTCCTCGTCCACGGTGACGGTGTAAGTCTTCTCGCTGAACTGCGGGTAGTTGTCGTTGTCATCCAAGACGTTCACGTGCACTGTCGCACTAGAAGTAAACACAATATCATTACCATTATATCACCTACTTTGAAAATAATAAATCGTTTCTGGACCAAGAGAATATATTCTTGTACTAATGTACTTACCTATGACGTATTTTAGGTCAGAACTGTCAGAAGAACCAAGTACCCATTCTACGTCGAATAGGTAGGTATTATTTTCCAATACAAGTTATTGATTATGTTGTTAACTATATTCCATGCAAATAAACAAAGAAAAATAAAAGAAAAGAACAAATTAAAACTGTTAATTAAATAGTTTCTTGTATTGTTACACAAAACTTTAGTAACATATATTGCAGTTTGTCGATATTTAAGAACGAACATGCAACAGTCTAGAAATGAGCCTCATATATATATGACGACGTTAAGTTTATCGGAAAAAATGTGTTCCACCCTCATAATAAGAGGAACAGTCAAAAGTTCGTTCCTAGATCTCAGGGATTATAGCCTTGTTGCATATAAAGCGATACCTTAGTTATTCGATTTTTACAAAGTATCGAACAACGATATATTTATATCGTTACTAAACTAATAATTGGGTACCAAGAAAGGGACATTTTATGATGTATTTGCACTGAGATGAAGACATACAAGTATTACAAGAACCCGATTGTGTGAAATCGAGAATCTTGTGATAGTTTGACGAGGAAGTATCCATCTTATGTTGAAAATACCATATGGCGTCTACGAGATGCTGGCATTGTATGGATTCGGATGAAGGGTTGGTTTAGAGTACTTTATTTTTATTCTTAGTCATTTTTAAATTTTACGTAAAGCATCATTTAGCCATTTGGTTCAAAAACACTTTCTTGCTGGACAGGCTTTCAGACACCGGAGGAGTGCCTCGACTCGTACTTTGCACAATGACAGTGTTACTAACTACCCTTTCTCTGTCCATCGGAGTTTAGGTCAAAAATGTCCCACTACGCTATTCCATTCTAAAGAGCAAGTTCCAGCAAGTACCACTTATTAATATAATCTGTATGTCTTCTAAAATACTTACTTGCTGGACAGCTAAACAAGGGATCTCTAGCTTGTACAATTACCGGTGTAACACGATACTTTCTTCGTATCATTAGATAGGAAGAAAGTATCCTGCTACACCGGTTACACAAGAGGAGTATTCTTTACCTAAGCCTCATTAGAGCCTCTAATGAGGCTTAGGTAAAGAATACTCCTCTTGTCTTCTACGCTAAAGATTTTCGGACTCTATGCCCTTAAAAGTACTCACGTGCTAGACAGTCTATCAGAAACAGGACTGGCCTGGTCCGTAGCTCGTACAATGACAGTATAACGAGCAACCTTCTCCCTGTCTAATGGAGTTCGAGTCAGAAGTGCACCGCTACGACCGTCCACCCTGAAGACCTCTTCGGTGCGCTCGCTGTCTATGGAATCGTTGGAGTCGTCTGATTGGTCGGCTGACACGGACTCTATTGAATATTCCACCTGAAAAAAAAATTGTTAAGCTTGTGTTTGTAACCTAAAAGACTTGTGCAGCCGCCATCATTAACATGACATCAACAATGCCAGAGTGCGTACTGCGTAGCCAAGGTGCCAATCATCATGATCATCATCATCAGCCTATGATAGTCCACTGCTGGACGTCGGCCTCTCCTATTAACTATGCGTATATTAGACGCATTAGGAGGTAATTGCCCATAATAGCCACGCTGGACAAGCGGATTGGCGATCGCAGTAATGTGTCCACTATGATGACGCTGCTGCCCATCACAAATCTTTTATCAAATAATGGTAAGTGACATTTCAATCCCTTAGTCGATTCTTACGACACCCGCAAGAGGAGTTGGGGTGGTGACAAATGTATTCTTACTGCCGTCACCATCGGCAGGTGCCAATCGCTAACGCTTAACTAGTAGCGTATCGCAGTTTTCTCTCTCTGTCACTCTGTTATTAGTGCGACAACGACAGCGGCCTTTCGTTAGCGACTGAGCGTTACATCTTGGCATCTTATAACCTCAATTTTATACTTAAATTTGTAATTACAAGTACGGGTATACCTCAGCATTCTTCCCAATATCCTGATCGGCGGCTTTGAGCGTAAGGACGGTGGTTCCCGGGCTGGCTCCCTCTCGGACTGAAGCCTCGTACTGCTGCATCTCGAACACCGGCGCATGGTCGTTGCAGTCCAGGACGTTGATCTGACAACAATCGGGAACTTTCATATAGGAATTCTTTGTATAGTCGCCATCAGATGTATCGTAGCGTCTGGAACGCTCAAAGATATCGGAACACGCCTCTATCGTTGGCGTTTATGGCAATAAAGAAGAGTTCAGATATGTTTGAATGCTAAGGACGCTACGATATATCTGATGGTGACTGTACTTCATGCCGATTCAAAAGCACAATGTATATATTGTCAGCCTCCGTAGCCTAGTTGGTAGTGACCCTGCCTACGAAGCTGGAGGTTCCGGGTTCGAATCCCGGCGAGGGCATTATTTGTGTATTTATTTATCACAAATATTTGTTCCTTGGTCATGGCTGTCTATGTATTTAAGTATCTATATGTGTCTATCTATTATATACATCGTCGCCTGGTACCCACATCACAAGCCTTAATTGAGCTTACCGTGGGACTAGGTCGATTTGTGTGAGATGTCCCAAGATATTTATTTTATTTAATTATTTATTATTTATTTATTATGTATTGAGTTCCCTAATTTGCCTATGATTTTGTTTAACGGTGTCCAAATTCCATATTCGACTCAAGTCAAAAATTTAGGTATTATTATAGATAGTACTTTGTCTTGGGTTCCTCAGATCGGTGAGGTCAGTAGGAGGATGTTTGCTGCAATAGGGTCCTTAAGGCGGCTTCGTAACTTTTTACCTCTCGCTACCAAAATTGCGCTCGCTCAAACTCTGCTCCTGCCTATCTTAGACTATGCAGATATCTGCTATCTTGATATTTCTCAGGAGCAGCTCAATAAACTCGAACGCCTACAGAATGTATGTATCCGTTTCATATTTGGACTGCGTAAATATGATCATGTTTCCTATTATCGACTACAACTCAAGTGGCTTCCCATCCGCCTACGACGTAACTCTCATATTTTGGCTCTTTTATATAACGTACTTTTTAACCCTGCTGCCCCATTCTACCTTAAAGAGCGCTTCCACTACCTTTCTTCTGTAAGATGCTCTACGAATTATCTCCTTGCCCAAACTTATTCTTCTTCTAAATTCTACAATGACTCTTTTACTTTTCAAGCAATTCGAATGTGGAATGCTTTGCCGGTTGAACTGAGGTGTGCTAAGACCATTTCAATTTTTAAAGCTCATCTCAAGCAACACTTTCTGTCACTTCCTTAAGCTCCTTTGTCCTTCCTGTTTATACGTTGTCTATATTATTGCATATTATATTTATTTAGTTATATTTATGTATTTGTTTATATATATTTATGAGTATATATACTTATATATATAATATGTATATATATTGGTGCTGATGTGAACTTATTTTACTCTGGTTTATCTCATTGTACTTTTATTTTTCATTCAATACTTTCTATATGTCGATTCTACTGCCATAAGGTTGTCTGGAAGAGATCGCTTTTTAGCGATAAGACCGCCTGTTGTTGCGTACTTCTTGTAGCTTCCTTTTTAGTTTATTTATTGTAAATTTTAGCACAATAAAGAATATTATTATTATTCCTCTTTATTCATTATGTGTCTCGGGTTAGGTGTTTTACAATATGATTATAAAAGTAAAATACAATACAACATACAAAAAAGATACAAAACATATAAACACATTATAAAAAACCTAACCTAGAGGGCCGCCGGCAGCGGAGCGGGCCCAAGCTGCCGGTGGTTAGGGCTACAGGGAGAGGAACCGCCGGACTATGCGCGCCGTGTCCAGGATTACCGCCTTCTGCATCTGACCCTTGATCCAACCACCTAGCGAGAGCCTCTTGAGGTGTTGATCGAGGCTCTTCGCTATGAGACCATTCGCAGAAACAACTATCGGCACAATGATCGCCGAATCAACGTCCCACATGTCGGTTACCTCGTGAGCCAAGTCAAGGTACTTACTGGCTTTGTCCTTCTCGGCCTTCACGAGGTTCTCGTCATGGGGGATGGTGATGTCGATGAGCATTGCCCGGCGTTGCGATCGATCTATCAGCACGATATCAGGCTTATTGGCTACAATAGTCCTGTCCGTGATGATAGATCGATCCCAATAGAGCGTGGCACGACCATTTTCGAGAACTGCCGCAGGTGTGTACTTATAGTAAGGCACTTCGAAGCCCACGAGGCCGTATTGAAGAGCAAGCTGCTGGTGTATAATCCTGGCTACGAGGTTGTGTCTGTGCAAGTACTCGGTGTTAACAATCTGAGAACAACCGGAAATAATATGCCTGAGTGACTCACCGGGACGGCGGCATGCCCGACAAATGTCGACCGTACCGTCCTTCAGGATATATTTCCGGTAGTTATTCGTCATGATAACCTCGTCAGCAATTGCACAGGCAAAACCCTCGGTTTCTCCGAAGAGGTCCCCGAATCGTAGCCAGTTCACCGACGCGAGCAGATCTACGTCAGGTCCCGTGAGGGCCCTGTAGAACCGCCCGTGTAGCTCCTTGCTCTTCCATACCGCCTTGCGGTCCTCGGTGCTTAGCACCACAGGTCTGCGCCAGTTCTCTTTTGCCAAGGAGAGCGGCGTGAGGTTCCGGTCTACTGCCACCACATCTCGATGCACCCCGCACTCATTGTTAAGAAAATAGTTTCTAAGATTGTACACCTCGCGGTTGTGGAGGTCTTTGGCATTTAAGAAGCCGCGGCCTCCACATTTACGCGGGATGTACAATCTCATAACTGATGAGCGTGGGTGTAACATTCGATGTGTGGTAAGCAGTGTACGGACCCTTCGATCCAGGGCGTCCAGCTCGGTCTGAGTCCACCTTAGTATGCCAAAGGAGTATGTGAGTATGGGTATTACCCAGGCGTTGAAGGCGCGCACTTTGTTGCCTCCTGACAAAAGACTGTTAAGTACTTTTGTGAGCCGGCTGAAAAAGCGCTCCTTCACCGCCTGTCTAATTCCCATATCTTCAATACCCAAAGACTGTGACATACCAAGGTATTTATAGGTTTCTGCTTCCGAGATAGATCTGAACGACATTGTCTCAGAAAGCTGTAAATTTGTTGAATTTACTACTTTCCCCCGCTGCACATGCATAACCGCACACTTATCGACACCAAACTCCATTTTGATGGCACTACTGAAAACTTCTGTGGTTCGCAGTAGCTCCAACAAGTCTTGGCTATTTGGCGCAAATAATTTGAGATCATCCATGTACAGAAGGTGAGAAATTACTTCACCCTCTCTCCGAAGCCGGCAACCTAGTCCTGAATCCTTCAGCAGGGTGCTGAGCGGATTCAGAGCTAGGCAGAACCATAAGGGACTCAGACTGTCACCCTGGAATATTCCTCGCTCGATCCTTATAAAGTCCTGCGGACCAGAGGGGCCATCCCCGCCTCCTGGTTGACGAAGGACTGTGGTCCACTGCCTCATACACGTGCCAAGAAAGGATCTTAAAGTTGCATTAACTTTATACAGCTCCAAGACCCTTTCCAACCATGAATGAGGCACCGAATCATAGGCCTTCTTGTAGTCAATCCAAGCAGCGGAGAGGGCCCCTCTGTTACGCCGGACTTGCTGGCAAATGGTCATGTCAATGAGGAGGAGCTCTTTAGTACCACGGGACCCAACCCTACATCCATTTTGAGCAGGAGCCAAAACATTGTTCGCAACAATGTGCGTGTTAATTTTAACTCTCAAAATGGATGTAAGGAGCTTGTACATTGTGGACAAGCACGTGATGGGTCGGTAGTTCTTCGCTTCCGTGGTACTACCGGACTTGTAGAGCAGGAAGGTTACTCCAGTTGTTAAGGAAGGTGGCAGGGAACCGCGCTCGAGGGCTTGTTGGAATTGCGTTGCCAATCGTGAGTGCGAGCATCGAAACCATTTTAGCCAGAAGTTGTGCAATCCATCCGGCCCAGGACTTTTCCAGTTCTGAGTCGTGCGGATAGCACAACTTACGTCATCGGGGCTGATGGTAACTGCCCCCATAGGTTCGATGGTCTCGCATTCACGTTCGACAACGGTCATCCATTCACCCTCGGTGTGTCTGACGGGCGCTGACCAGATACTACGCCAGAAATCACTCATAGCAGTAGCATCCGGCAACCGCGCGTCGGACACACGGTAGTCGGTTTCCTCCCACTTTCGGTAAACCTTCCTTTGGTCACTCTGGAAAAGGCGATTCTGCTGGAATCGGTTCACACGCTCTCTGTAGCGGCGAATACGGTTTGCCCATGCATAAACCTTCTGCTTCAGAAAGTCGATGCGCTCTGTGAGGTTGGCCATGTAGTCGCGGGGTGCAATACCCGTTCCCGCGAACGCCTGGTTAACAAAGCGCATTACTCGGGGGCGGTTGTTACCCCCCCTGAAGCAGATCAGCTTTGCAATGAGAGTCCTAAACGAGTCGATACGACGCTCGATCCGCACCTGCCATGCGGGGTCACCTCCGGCGGTCCTAGGTGCACGGTCAGAGTCCGGAAACTTGACTCGAGCAACACGGCACGCCGCGATGGCCCCGCAGTACATGATCGAGTGCGTATCTTCCAAATCTTTACTGGATCGTATATACGGCTCCAGTAAAGCGTTTAGGGCTCCCATCAACGCTAGATTGCGCCTATTCATGGGCAAACGTGGTAATCGTGGCCTAGAGTCGGGTGTGAAGCGATGCTGCATAATCGCCTCTTCCAGAGTCCTCCTCAATTGCTCATTGTATGAAGTACTCACACTCAGGTTCGTAACGTCATCCTCGTCGGCACTGGGATCAACCCGCGGTGCCCTCGGTGCCAGGTCGGGTGCCGGCACCGGATCCGGCGACATGGCGGGCGGGTCCCGCGCCGAAGCGGAGGCCGCACGAACAGGGAGAGCCTCCAGGCGAAGCCGATCAAGTGTCGAGTCATCCAGCCGCTTTAATCGTTGGATGACTCGCACTTGATCCGATAATCGCTGCGCAGTCACATTTATGGTTGGTTCAAGGGCCTGAAACAGAGGAAGCATCCGGACACGATACGCGGATAGATTAGTTTCTCCCTCTGTAGCCCCATAGTAGGCGCGCATGACGTTCTCGTTCATGGATTGAGACCATTGCATGCGTCGCACTACACCACCGGCAGCGGGAGCCGTGGGCGGGGCAGCATGTCCCGCGGGCCCCAAGCGTGCCGGCAGCGGTGGCCGTCCACGCCGCGCAGGTGGTCGTGGCGGCGGCGGCGGCAGTCCGCGCTCGTCGCTCGACTCGCTGGTGTCGGGTGCAGTGGCGAATTCTTCACCCGACGACGATTCCGAAGAGGAGGAGGAGGACGAGGCGGACGATGGTGGTGGGCGTGCGGATTGTGTGGACGCTTGACTCCGTGTTTTGCTTCTAGTTTGCATGATTTTCTGTTATGTTTTCTATCGATGTATACTAGCGAGTCGGTACATGATTAGTCATTAGCGGTATCTCTTCTACCGCTAAAATTGTACAAAGATGGAGTATATCAGCCAATAAATACATTTTTTATCAAAATAACAGAAAATTTTCTAAAAAAAACACGTCTGACTTTGACAGCGTCAATTTTTTTTTTTATTATTATTATTATTATTTATTTATATAGGGGGAGCAAACCAGAAACCACGTAAGATGAAAAAACAGTTAACTGATAAATCCGTGAATCCATACGCCTGTAAACAATATAACATATAACATAGCGATGGCATGGCATATAGCATAAATACTTACGATTAGATATTTGTTATTTCATTATATCCGCTCACCAGTTTCTCGGTAATCTATTTTGGTACTTTACCTACTATAACAACGCTGACAGTTCTGTGCAAGTATCAGCACATCATTAATAATAAGTTCATTAATATAATATTTAATGTTTTACCTTATTTCAATAAAATAAGTAGGTACACATTTTTTATTTGCCCAATATCTTATCTTTATCATAACAGAACTTAAGTTTTTTTGGTATTTATTATGGGCTATACGCATACCTAGTTAAATACGCAGCATTCAATTAGACTGATGCATACTTTTTTAACGGGTATTATTACATTTGACAAGAAATTTTACAGGATATAACTTATTAACGTAGCTCGTATCTTTGAGTGTCCAGACTTATGGCCCATAAGGAAGCTCAAGATTACAATGTCGTTAATTTTACCATCCATAAAACAGCCAAACAGCTTCCTACTTAGAGTCCCACAAGGTCCCGAAGGGTCATAAACGGAAGTCACCGTTGCTCTCATATCAATTATCTACCTGTATGTCATCAGCAGGGATCGGACAAATTTGCGTCATTGTTTGCAACAATATGGACATGACTCCAAAATTGATTGAATGAATAATCAAACGAATAATTTTTTGAAATTTGATTTCGAAGCTTTAAGGTGACTATTTAAAAAGATATTCATAGTTACCAGTGTCAAATATTATTAAGTAATTTTCTGAAAATGATAAAATGATTAATTATTCAATCAACTTTGGAGTCAAGTCCATATTATTGCGAACAATGACGCACATTTTTCCAAACTCTGGTCATCAGATTGAAGAATACCTAAACAAACTGTATTTATTAATAATCACCAAATTAAAAATTTAAAAAACCGACTTCATCCGGTTTCTCCAAGATTCCCGATTTGTTTCCATCATTGGTTTCCTCAAATCCTACTTTCTGAATGCAAATTCTTGTAAATGAATGAAAATTACCAAAAGCGCCATACATGTACCTATAACATTTGAAGAGATCCCTCGATTTCTCCAGGATCCCATCATCAGACCCCAACTTGGTGCCAATGGGACCATCTCGGGGTAATACACGTTCGATCACAAAAAGAAATTTTAGAATCGGTTCACTATTCTCGGAGATATCAGGTAACATACATACAACAAAAAAAAAAAAAAAATTCAGTCGAATTGAGAACCTCCTCCTTTTTTTGAAGTCGGTTAAAAAGAATTGGATACTTAGTCTGTCTCGTGGGTTTTAGCGATAACCTCGTACCTACTCGATGGTCGGGTTGCGAGTAAATAAAAACTACGCATTTATTCAAGAACAGGACTCTTTGGTGCCGATTTATATATAACGTCGTACACAGATAATTGGGATAAGGGTTGGACAAAGAAGAACTTCCAAGATGTTACCAGCGTTGTGCGGTGTCCACGGTGGAAATCTCCGCCGATTGGAAGTCCAACAGACATGATATGCAGTACTCCACTGGACTGATTCCGATCCAACATAGCCTGTACCTTCGTCAACCACTAACAAACCCCATTAGAAAACTCGACGAGAGTAATGTTACCTGTAGGGTTGTGGTGCCACTTCTAAGTGGGAACGTGTCGTCAACCCCGAAGTAGTGCACGTCCAGCCTCTCTCGATCCAACTTGGCCTGAGTAGTGATCACGTCCGAGCGCGCGTCCACGGTGGACACTGGACATTTCCACCGATTGGAAGTCCAACAGACTCGATATGCAGTACTTCACTGGACTGATTCCGATCCAACATAGGTACTGATTCCGATCCAGCCTGTGTCTTCGTCAACCACTAACAAAGCCCCGTTAGAAGAGTAATGTTACCTGTAGAGTTGTGGTGCCACTTCTCGGTGGGAATGTGTCGTCCTGCGCGACAACCCTGAAGTAGTGCACGTCCAGCCTCTCCCGATCCAATTTGGCCTGAGTGGTGATCACTCCAGAGCGCGCGTCAACGGTGAACATCCCCGCTGACCGCGAGTCCAGCAAACTTGACATGGAGTACGTTACTGGACTGTTCTCTGGATCCCTGATAAGAAAAAAACATACTTGAAAAATGTTCATAAGTTCCGCAGCGGAGAATGGCGATTAATCAGGCCAAAACGAAGAACAATAACCCAAATGTTTACAATTATCAATATTAATCACACGTTTCCTTTAGCTATTCCTATTGTTCTGCACGCCTGGGATAATTAATTAAACCTAAATTCACCTAATAATAGTCTGAGGTTGATTAAGTACCTACTTATTCAGAAGTTGGATACCACTTTGGTCTTGGATATTTTGTCGGGTCTGGCTAAACTTGTAGGAAATAAGTTGTATTAGTAAATGTTTGCAACCAATGTACTTATTATGCGCTATGCAGGGCATATTAGGGCATTTTCACTTCTAGGGACACCCACTTAGCTTAACTCTCACAAAAAAGTTAACTTCGATGTCAGCATTGTAACGACAATTAAGCATAAAATATAAACAAAAATATGTTTTTATCATTTAATCCAGAAAGAATACGCGTATATGCAATATAAAAACACGAATAAAGTGGATTTACGTAAATATTTCATACTTAATTGTCGTTACAAAGCTGACATCGAAGTTAACTTTTTTGTGAGAGTTAAGCTAATTGGGTGTCCCTAGAAGTGAAAATGCCCATTAATGTCATTATCGACTAAGATTCGGGGGTACTGAAAAGCCTATTCCTTATTCTTCTAAATTAAAATAATATGTCTAAACATCTAGTCCCATAAGGCCTTCTGTAATAAGCAAGAGTGCTTATTTTACACGGCGATGTAATATTACACGTTTGCACAAAACCTAACACATGCATTAAGTATTCGAAGAAAAAACTTCGCTTAGTAAAGCCAGTTAACTTGAGTTCTTTCTGTTTGAACACCTTGTTCAAACAATACCCGATGAAAGCAAAGAACGCAGTTAACCGGAACCAATGTTTAACAAGAGCCTGGTAAAGGAAATGTTAAAGTGCAATAATACGAGTACAAAAGTGAGTAGGTATTATATCTACTACTGTTACCTACTGTTAAAGTAAATCTTAGGTTAAAATACAACAGTCCTGCATTCCTAATAACCATGGTACTACTAAATTAGCTAGGTACTAAATAAGTATAATATGTATTCATATATTACCTATCTGCTTTTATAACAAATATAAATTATTTTTCTCCTTATTAAATCGTTCATCAATAATTTACGATCCAATAAAAACTACACGATTGAGTACATGTTTAATGAAGCTTGTTCGAATATAATTCAGTAATCTGCTTATTGCCAATATTGCCTGCACTGTTAATGTAGTTATCTATACATGTAAATGCAACATAAATAAAATAATTAATGTAGGGTTATTGCGAAAATAACATTTTTAGAAGCCATTATGAAATACGAGTAGGTATATTTTTGAATTAGTTAAGTTAATGTATTTGTAATTGAAATAGGGTAAGTTACATACAAGGCATTGTAAAATAATTACTAGTTTTCTTGAGTGCAGAATTACCGCACAAAACTCAGAAATTTCCATTATAAGTACTGTTTGGGCACAGAAAATAAATGAATCGCAGTTAGTATTTTTTTTATTTGTGTTCCATAATTTTAGACAATTCAGACAATTGTCGTGTAGGAGGATCGATCGACTATTACGATCAGACTACTTTTCTTTTACTCAAACCATTACAAAAATGTATGTGAACTGAAGGTTTTAAGTTAGTGATAAGGCCAAGATTATATTATTGAAGTGCGTCATTGTAAAAAAAGCAAGTTTTTAGTTTTGTGTACATTTTTTTCGTTTCTAATGGCGCATAGAGTAATACGATATGTGTGGTCAAGCATTTGATGTGACAAATCGTAGTAATAACTAATCACGATGGCTCATTTATTTTGTTGTGGCGTTCCCAGTTATAAGATATCACGATAATAAGATTAGCCATGGTCATTTGTTTCGAAGACGAATCTCCGCATATTTCATTTACTCATATCTATGAGAACGTATGAAGAGCTAATATTTATTAGGCTTTGTAAAAATTGTTATACCTAGAAACAACACAAAAAATAAAGGTTTTCATTTACCGACTTCAAAAAAGGAGAACAGTTGATCGGAATCTTTTTTTATGTACCATGTTCCCCGATTACTCGAAGACGCTTGGGTCGATTTGGAAAATTCTTTGTTTGTAAGGGTATACTTTCTAGTTGGTCTCACTCATTTAGGTTGAATTTGGAATTGTTCGTGATCGCAAACGCCGAAATGCATTACCTAATAATATTTAATTTCAATGTATAGAGTAAAAGATTTAAGGTTTAGGTAGGAAATCGTAAGTAGATGTAACCAAAATCTTTATTTACTTTTTAGTATAGATGATGCCTTTTTAGGCTCTAGTGCGAGAAGTGGCTCATTTTACGTCAGGTCCAAAATTTCGAGGGGCCATCTGTACTAAAAAATGTCGTACGAGACACGTGCAAAAAGGAATTTCGTAACTCGTGTCGATTTAAAACACTCCCTTTGGTCGTGTTTTAAAACATCGCCATTCGTTTAATGTTTTTCGCACTTGTGTCGTAATGTACTATTTTAGTTCCAGCGTATTTTTGAAGGTGACTTTTCATTTTATTTTTATTTTTAGCTATTGTTATTTTGTTCACTTGTAAATAGACTGCTTTTCCAGCAAACAGTACAGTTAAAGTTTATCTCTATAACTATTAAGTTGTTTATTATCTCTGTTAGATCTCTTCTCATTCAGACGACTAAACTCAAGGACAACTATGTCATAAAA
The DNA here is from genome assembly GCA_025490895.1 of Thaumatotibia leucotreta. Classification (NCBI taxonomy): domain Eukaryota; kingdom Metazoa; phylum Arthropoda; class Insecta; order Lepidoptera; family Tortricidae; genus Thaumatotibia; species Thaumatotibia leucotreta. The sequence goes on from JALPQI010011819.1 coordinate 14,889, forward strand.
GTACATAAAACTGCAGTGCGTCTTCATTACCACCTCGCCTCCGATAATAGTTCACAACCCCCTCCCGAACTCTACTAACGTCACTTATAAAGATTATGGCGCGAGAATAATTTATGTGATTGTAGTGTATTTCCGCACTTGGGGAGTGAAGGAATCTGGAAAAGTATTCCCAACGGTTACCTAGCTTAGGCAAACCAGGATATCGAAGATATGGGGCCCGTTTCTCGAACGCTTGTAACTTGTACAGAGATCGGAAAAACGTGGGTCATTGTTCGCAATAATATGGACATGACTCCTAACTTGATTGAATAATTAATCATTCAATCATTTTCAGAAAATTGCATTTTTGACAGTTTTAATTTCAAGAAATAATTCGTTTGATTATTAAAATCAATTTTAGAGTCATGTCCATATTATAGCAAACAATGACACACATTTGTCCGATCCCTGCTTGTAATACAAGTGGAAGTCTCTTTTTAACACTATTAATTAGATAAGGACTTCCGCTTGTATTACAAGATACAATTAAGCTTTCGAGAAACAGGCCTCTGGTCTAATTTGTATTCTTTGTTCCAAAATAAAACTGTTGTTCATATTTCTTTATTTATTGTTGGAACGTGCGTTATTTTTACAGAACAAACTGCTTCACCGGCCGTTTGCTGTTGATATAATTTTAAAAGGAAATAAATTATTAGGATCTAGTGTTTCTTTTTATCTCTTAAAATTGACCGATTGATTTTCTGTGCGTACTCCGTTTTGAAATTAGGATACCTCAAAAAATTGATTTTTAAACAACAGTAAAAACAAGCAATTCTATACTAAGTACATAGTTTTACTCGAATAGATCACATTTTGTTGGTTTAGCAGAGACCAAAGCTCGCCTACATTCTTCACATAAATGGTAAACACATCCCCGAATGCGAAGGGGTCCATGTGACAGTGACAGAGTCAATTGACGTGAAAGGCATCTATCTCGGAGGGCTGCATTACAAATAGGGATCACTAACTTTATATCGTGACGTTTATAGAAGGCGTATGGTTCGAAACGTTGGTGTTGTGATCCAATTGAAACTAATGCAGTTTAGAGATCGATGGAGGAGATTTCAGAAGGGAAGTGAATGTTATTTCTACTATTGACTACTATTAGTGATCCACACGTTTTTGATACTTAATGTGTATATATTTTACTACCCGAAGTGTAACGCATCTCTACCAACGAAAGGAACTGGCGGTAAAACATACACTGACGTTATTGAATAGCTTGTGCATCAAGGGATACCTCCCTTGATGCACAACCTAACGTACGGAATTACTAACGAGAGTGTTAGAGTGCTTTTATGACTCGAGTTAGTATTCCTATTTCCTCTTACCGACCGTGATGCATACAATGTTTTTTATCACACTTGCTGACAAAAAATAAGTTTTAAGACATAAATATTTATTAAATGACGTACTGCCATTTCTATTACTCCCTAGGAGATTTCACTTTTCTATTACTCCCGCTACGCACGTAAGCAATGGCGCGCTTAGACAGCAAGCATGATGAAAAATCTATTTATAAAAACAGTTTTTTTAAGAGATATTTTATTCTTCGCTTTCGGGTAGCTTGCAGTTTCATATGTAACTATACAATTAGTATAATGTTCACATCTTTGCACAATATGAGAAAGTAGTGACGCGCAAAGAATGCGTCCCACAGGCTAACAGTATCATTATACGATGTAACACGGACAAAAACCACGTAGTCATCTGTATAAATTGCTTTACCGTAGTCAGTGGGGCCTAGACATATACCTGCCTAAAGCGTCCTTAAGATCAAGTTCTGTAAACTAGTACTTACAGGTTATCAAGAGCTAAAGTGTAGAGCAGTTTTAGATTTTTTTAAAGTGAGTTATACTGCATTTAATACTCACACAGAAAATTTGTATTTTCGTCAGGGAACCGGATCGACTCAAATTTGAAACAATGAAAGAACATCTCTTATTTTTATTATGAAAATCAGAAGCATCCACCTTAAAAATGAAAGAAAGGAATAAGGTAAAATTACTAAGATATTTGATTCATATTTCAAGAAAATTATTAGCTGCTAGCTGCTTGTAACAATATTTAGGGTATTTTCCCTTTTATTAAGTATTTTATTCTAAACTGTACAGTTTAATACATAAATTAAATCTAACCTATCTAACTAACCCTGCCTGTTGTGTACCTCTATGTATAATCGTTGTTTTTAACCATGTTTTCTTTTTTGTTCAGGTGTGCAATAAAGAGTATTCTATTCTATTCTATTATAACCCAAAATATACATATTTATGATTGTTCCTAGTGGCATTGTATCGAAGATGCTGGCGTCATTTCCTCGCTGTATCGCAATACTGACGCATTGTGCAAGGAAGTCGCCAGCTCTTTAGTCTTTACTTTCTCTACATGTCGCGTAGTCTTAGGACACCCGGTATATGTCTGTGGATGAGGCATTGTCTGCGGGCCGGGTGGCGAGGACGTAAAACAGACGAGTTCATAAAAGCTCAATGAACCTCCGCACAATTAAGACAAATGGTTTATTACAAGGTCCTTTTATTTCATAGAGCTTTGGTTGATTAACAGGTTACATTAATATTTATAGGTTTAACAGAAGGTCTGCTAATTTATTTTTGGTAGCTACTTTACGTAAGCATATTAGCAGCTTAGATAAAAACAGCAATAACTGCAACTACCGGAATGATGTTAGCTTAGCTCTTTTTTTCGTAATAATAACTAGATGTGTCCGGATCATTTTCAGACCAGTGCTTTCCAATTATAAAAAAAATATAAGTACGTTTTCATCTTTTACAAGTTAAATTTACAGCGAGAGAAAATACGATAATGACGATCACAACTTATCAATGAATCGTCTGAAATATCAATTTACATGAATATGTATTCATTGGAATCGGATCCTAATGATTTAGCCTATACAGAACGAACGTAAATTAATGATGTACAAACTGCTCCTATATAATATAGGTACACATTATACGCGTATTCAATCTTATTTGAGGTAGTTATATTCTTAATAATACTCGAATTCATTTCGTAAGATATTTTTAAGGAATTTAATGAAGAAATGAAACACAGGTACGAAAATAAGAAGATATTTTATGTTAAGGAAAATTTTGTGTTACTACTGTTAGTATTTTGTTGTAAATAAGAAGTTGGCTGGTTTACGCTGTCTCAGATGTGGTTGCTGAGAAACCGAGCCTTACGACCTCTATATAAGCACATATATACCTAAGGTACAACTTCCTTTAAATTAGTTAAATGAAAGTTGTCGAAACGGTAAACCACAAAAACCGTAACCTAAGGCGGGGGAGCAATTCCGGCTTTCAAAACTGTTCTGTTGGGATACATTTTTAGTTGAAATTTCGTGAATGGCTTTCAGCACTCTTGGCATCGTTAGGCTCGAATGTGCGCAGAGTATTTTGTAACAAAAGTCACTACAGAGCCACTTACCGCTAGTATGTGGGTCGGCATAAGGGTGACTCACTCGCCGTGATTATAAAACTAGCAGCAGTATAATAAAGAGTGAAAAATCGTGTTTAAAAAGTGCCGTTGTGGAACATGAAACCTAATAAGTGACGCCATAGTTTATACAATATTAAATTCAAAGCACGAAGAAGCCGTAGAACATATTAAATTATAAGGTTAGGTATAGTATGTGTTTTTAGGAAGCTTGTTTATATTTTCGAAGGCTAAATACGCTGAAAATTCTGACACTATCTATTCTAATTAAAAGTGACTGTTTTTTAACAGGTGTAATCAGTAAAGTTTCTGCGTTTTCAGCATTAGTACCAATGTACCGGGTGGCCCATTCAAATCGGTCAGTATGGGAAAGTCTGAAACTATAAGACATACGAAGATTTGTTCTTAGGAACCATGTCATTGATTTTGATAATAAAGAAAACTGCGTTGATAGATATGAGAGAAAAAAAAAATTCTTAAGATTTACACAAAGTACGTGAAAACAATGAATTCCATTCATTTTAGACATCATGTTTCTTAGAGACATTTACTGCTTAAGACCTACACAAACGATATCTGAATAGACATAGTGTATGTTTATTTTTTCAAAACAACCGGGTTCGATTCCCTGGCTGGGTACAGTTTATTTTTCAAATGTATGAATGCAGTTTTTCTTTTTATCAAATTCGGTGACATGGTTCCTAAGAACAAATCTTCGTATGTCTTATAGTTTCAGTCTTTCCCATACTGACCGATTTGAATGGGCCACCCTGTATTCACCGTTATGTTATGACTAAAGATTGAGTGCAAAATTAAAAGAGTCATGCACACACCTTGCTCTGACCGTGGTGACGACGACGCCGGTCGGCTGCTCCTCAGCCACCGACGCCACGTACAGCGCCTGCTCGAAGTACGGCGACTGGTTCCGCAGCTCCCTCTTCACTCGCCGGGCGATGTCAGTGTCGTTCAACTCCTGGTGGTGGTACACTATCTTCAGCCTATGGTCCGAATCAACTATGTTAGTCCTGTCGCAATTAAACGTGAACAGCACTGACACTTTCCACATAGGCTCCATTATACACTCATCGTTACGCGCTACCAGATCACCTTGACTATTCTCGATCAAAAACCGAGGGTCACTCACGTCCAAGAACTGAACTTTGCACATTTTCTGCACTGTCCGAGGCAAGAATGCCGTCAGCGAATTCACAAACTGAGACTTCTTGAGGCATATTCCTTGCCACCGGTCCGTAGTCGGTATAGCGAAGCTGGCGTACGTTTCCGATATCCACTGTTTGGCTTCAGCAATCTTTACATCTATGGCCATGTCGAAGGGTACTACGGAATGAGATCTTTTTTTCCTACTTTTATTTCTACTAGTGAATTCCTCGAACATCACGTTTGACCACGGATAGGCCGTAGACAACACGTTGTATTGACTAGATATCAACTCCTCTCCTTCAAGCAGCCTCCAGTCTATATTATCTGGATAAGCAGCCCTTTTATCCCTCGTGACCGTTTCATCTTCGTACTGCAAAGCGGAGTCACTCTGATCGTAGACACGGTCGAAATCAATGTCATACAACTCTGCATGCCGTCGACTGCAGTCCTCGCCGGTGACTAGGATTCTGACGGGTAAACTGTAATAGTCGATGTCGCGGATGCGTTCGGAAGTAGAGTCGACGTAGAAAGTGAAGAGGTTAGGGTAGAGTACGCCATCGCAGCGGAGTCTCTTGCGGAGCGTGACGAGGCCGGTGGTGCGGTTGACGCGGAGGACGTGGTGAACGAAGTTGGCGGTGCGATGGACGTCGATGGTGTAGACGCGCTCGGAGCCGAGCTTGTAGACAGCGGCGTCGAGCACAACATGGCCGACGGGCGCAGAGTCGGGCACGAGCACGAGGTAGGCGCGCGCGGCGGCCAGCAGCGCACTCAGCGCGACCAGCGTCCGCCAGCTTGCCATCATGCGCCGCTCACCTGCAACCCCGCCTCACCCAACGGCTGCTCTCGCTCCCCATCTGCAACAATATTTCACATTTATTTTTTGTATCCGACCATATTATTCAGCCTAATTAGTCCCATTGTAATAAATAAATATCTTGGGACATCTTACACAAATCAACCTAGTCCCACGGTAAGCTCAATTAAGGCTTGTGTTGTGGGTACCAGGCGACGATATATATAATAGATAGATACGTATAGATACTTAGATACATACACAGCCATGACCAAGGAACAAACATTTGTGATAAATAAATACACAAAGAATGCCCTCGCCGGGATTCGAACCCGGAACCTCCAGCTTCGTAGGCAGGGTCACTGCCAACTAGGCTACAGAGGCTGACAAAATTGTAAATTACATTCATTGCATTTATTGTGAATTACATTCTTAATTCACAAAAAAAACAAATCGTTACATAAATAAATACAATATTTATAATCTCTAGTGTAATGCTTGCATAATAACTAATGTAGAATATTTTACGAAACACATCGCAAAATTCGTAATTAATTGAATTATGTAACACAAAGGTAATATTACAGTAGCTCTGTTTTAGTACGCGCCGCTCATATTCTCGTATCCGAGGCTCTTCTGAATTCATGACAATGCGAATCGCTGACGTTATTACTGTTTCATGAAGCAGTAAAACAGTTCCACTTCGTATTCAACATAATAGTCGACAGTCATAAGTGTCATAACGTTAATATATTGCATTTCATATCACAGAAGGAGCCGAAACATTCAGAATGCAATATCATCTTGTGTAATGTATGTAATCCATTATTGTTGAATAAGATCTGTCCAGCACGCCTAGCCAAAATGGCATTCTGCCGTCGTATACGATAAGCGATAATTATTATAAAAGTATTAAAACGACAGATTCGAACGAAAAGTCATGTGACCATTTCCTTAAATCATGCAGAATGGCGTTTTAGCTAGGTCTGCAGGACTAGTACCTAGTACCACCCGTAGCTCTCTTTTCGGGAATGTTAAGAGTTATACATATGTATAAGTATAACTGGCATAATACGAGCTTTATAGAGCCGGATTATCATGTGAATTTTCTGCAATAACTGAAGAAACCGTTTGATGTTCCGACCCTTTGACATTCAGCTATTAATAATTCAAAAGTTGACAGTTTGATACAGCTACATTTTTCATTTGAGGAACGTAATTAGTGCAATAATATGATATTCGTTTTTATTTCATACGCTATAAGTTCGTGAGACTTTTCATGTTCTAATCTAAGAAACCAAAACTTACTAATTATCTGGAACATTTCCATTAATATCATAATACCTGGTTCAATTAATCACATTGATTTACGTTTACTAGATTCACAATGAATTGCCTGAATATGTTATGACGTGAAAATACATTTCATTCCTGTAACTAATCACTGACAAAGTAGTCCTTTTCAGACGAATATTATATTATACACCAGAGTACAAATGATCGGTGTAGGCAAACAACGTAATAGCATAGTATTCGACACAACCGGGGGCGCAAGTTATGGTGCATAATAAGTAGGGTTGTTGCAAGTAGCCGATTAAAGACGAGTGATCGTCTATGGCCAGAGTAAGGTGATCTATATGCTTGATAGTTACTTAACTTAAACAGCGTTGTGTCATACATTGTATTATACGATAACTGATTGTTAGACGCTTGATAACGAAATTATCTGCAGGTTACCGTAGCTTCAGTCGACTCGATATAAGATATTTTTACGGCTTAGGACATATTTCGTTTAAAATATATTTAAATGAGTAAATATACGTTTGGCATATAAATCATAATGATACCATCTATAATGTAGACTACCATACAATTAATCCCCTTTTTATGGTCACCCCTCAATCCTCATACCTTCCTAAAATGCAGAGTCTCAGTTCACCTCAGACGACACTTGCCCGAGGCTTTGTAAGCGATGTTAATGCAGGGGAATGTTCCAATTGCACAGTAAATTGAAAACTCGGAAGACCAGCATAAAGGGGCTTTCCTGAATACGTTTAGTTATGGCGAATCTAGATCTCATGTTATGCTGGTTTTTGCGTAAATTGAACTCAACTAAGTTCTTCCAACCAATACAAATACAATACAACCAAGCGACTAGTACCAGACGTCGAAGGCGTCAGTTAAATCGCCTAGAAATATTGTAACGGCTGTGTCTGAGTTGGCTGAAACACTTTTGTTTTTGTTTTAGGTACCGTTGAGATCAGGTGGCGCACTTCGGTACGGGTAATTATTTCGTCCATGCGCATAGTCTGCGGAAAATATTTACGGTGTAGACTTTGCAATACCAGCCATCGGTGGGTATAGTTACATATAAAAGGTAATTCGTTAATTTATAAAAGCGGTCAAGAGTCGGTCCTTGATGAGTATGATGAGTGTACCGTAGTTGCTCTTACGTCTTAAGCGAAACCTCTGATTATACATAAACGGATGAAGACTGTGGACAATAGTGGACATGCTAAACAAAGGGTATTATATTTAAGTATATTTTAGCACTAGTGGTTTTTATAAAAGCTGGTGTGTAATTTGTATTGATTTATTTATCGAACATAATTATATCAGCATGCGTACGCATTTTTTGTAATAAAATTGGTCGTTTATTATGAAACGCGTAAGCATGCGTACGCGTGCGGAAAGCTGGACGCGGTCCCATACTAAACTGATATTTTCTATAGACAAAATGTGTACGCATGCTGATAAATGTGTCTTCACCCTTAGGAAGTAATTTCATATCACGACTTCTAATCTAATGAAATAATTCAAATCGCCTTTACATTATTTTGACCACATTGCGATTTAATCATTACGAATTGCAAATGAAATCATATTAAGCCAAGAGATAATATTGATGTTCTCAAACAATCCCGAACATTTAAGGCCATTTGGCTTCACAGAATGTTTTATAAACATAAAATAGCAAACACAACAGCGAAACATAACAGAGATCGTTCTAATAACCGACGATCCTAAACAAGCAAACTAAAGCTGGATTTAACGCTTGAACCCAATTTTAACGCCGCCGGTATGTAGCAATATTATTACTGTTAGATCGTTTATAATTGAGTAAACATAATAAACCAGGACTTTTATTATTTCGTACGTTAATTAGTTAGAGAGTAGCTTTACATTGCTAATTATACCATAATTAGTAATTATCCATTTGAAATATCATAGGCGCACATAGTATTAAACTTATGTATGAAACATCATTTTGATATTCACAAATGCTTTGCGGTGAAGGAAAACATCGTGAGGAAACCTGCATGCACCTGCGAAGAAATTCAAGGGTGTAGGTATGTGAAGTCCCCAACAAGTACTAGGCCAGCGTTGGGACCACGCAAAATAGGCGCGTTTGATGTCGAGTTGCGGAAAAATGGCCAAAATACAACAACAACAGCAACAACAACAACAACAACAACGTACTCACTTCTTAACATACTTAGTGTATAAAACTATAAATATGTGTGTATGTATACATATAATTTTTCAAGCAACATCAATTACAGATCAAAGTATACATTTTGCTCTTGAGTAAATAATAAAAATTTCATGTGTTTTAATAGAGACTCTTGTGGGCATTTCTCCGAGCGTTTTAATCGCTGTGACTTCGGTGGCAGCCTTATCACACGAATCCCGTGAGAGATGCAAGAACTTTTGGATATCTTGGAGGACGTAGTTGACAAATATCAAGATATCAAAAAATATTATGAGATACCCACGGAAATCGGGTAAAGATGTTGCCACCGAAGTCACGACGGTTGAAACGGTCAAAGAAATGCTTTTGTATGTGTGAAAAGTGTGAAAAAGTAAAACTTCATCAACATACACACTGTTAATACCGATATTTTTTTATATATAAATGGCTAACAAATACCGGGCAGGTTAAAATTTGTTAAAAACTGTCAAAACTATAAGGGCTCTCGGTCGGAAGATTAATGGATGCTTATACGTTTAAATTTACCGGTTTTCCATTTTATCGGTTTCTCCCGTTTTCCGGTTTTCGTTGCCCGGGGCGAGGACCGATTCACACCTGCCGATTTAAACAATGTTGACAGTGCATAATTAATTACCAATCTGATTAAACTCTGCGAGATTATGGTAAAGTTTCATCGGCTTCGAAAATTACCGAGAGGATTAGGGTTTTCATAAAATGAAAACTAAATATAGTAGCTAACTAAAGGCTTCGATAAAAAACCTGTAAACCTCATTTAACAAAAAAATGCTGTTGCTTCTTGAAGGCAGATGTAAATAAGTTATATTATAATCATGTTATAATGCTTAATAAGGGATTTCCTTAAGAATATAACTTTTATAATAGAGATTTAGAGCGACCATAATATTGTACAGTCACCTCATTTTACCGTTGACTAAGATTTATAACTCCCGCGTAACATTCTTTTGTGTTGAAATATCTTGGTTTTACTTTATAAAGTGGCTGTCATCTCAGAAAGAAAAAAAGCGGGGTTAGCAAGGATAAGTCGTGTATGAATTGAAAAGCGAACATCGCGAATTTTAGGTGATATTAGACTTGATATAAATAAGCGTTTAATATGTATGAGATTGAGATTTGTTGAAGTTAGTAGGTAGCTTGGATATAATTTACGTAGTGGTTGTATTAATAGCACAACACTTTGTTTGTACGACACTTTACGAGTGGTCACAATGCTTTCGACAATAGATTGAAGACTATCTTGCACTACTAACTATAGACTGGTTACTTTTCCTTTACCTGCAATTAACCCTTTCACAGCCGATCTCGAACCTAGCTCGTTGTTATCGAAGTTATGATTTTCAACTCTATTGACAACGGTTTAGAATTCAACTTTAAAGGAATATTTTTTTACTGTCAGCTGTGAAAGGGTTAAGTATACTACATATCTGAATTCTCTAAAATTATATAAGTATCGGTCCAACCCGGTATACCAATTCCTTGGTATTCCGCAATATGAGGCCGGCAAAGCAATATAGCCCAATATTAGATGAAATTAACTGGCAGAAGCAACTGGTCCCCCGTCAGTTCGAAGGCGGGAAACTTTGGCTTAGGGTGACCAAGTTGTGGCTACTCCAATTATCAGAAGAAATAAAGATAAATAAGTTAGGAACTTTCGTAACTTTTATAATTTTGAATTTTCATAAGTAGCTATAAGAACTAGGCAGATAAATATGTATTTTTCAACACTAATTGATGCCATTGCAGTTAATGTAGGTATCTAACGGAAATGAAAGATTAAATTGATTAAACAATACTTCGTTTTAAAAATGATTCAATGTAATTAAAAAGGGATGGACACACAATGGTGAATCTATAAGTATTCTATTTTAATATGAAAAACTGCAAAGTCATAATCCTGCGAATCAGTCACAAGTAAATGGTCAGTGTAATACTGAATGTATTAGGCACTACTTACACCAAATCGGTAAGTATGTAAGTAAGGGTGCAGGGCTATAATCGGAAAGAGAGATACTAATAGCATTCCGGCACCCACCTCATACTGAGGTTCAATTTTTATTTACGTTAAGTAAACATTTTAAAATCAGGAGAAACACTCTCTTCATAGTTCGAATCTCACCAGGTATCAACAAGAGAGAGTAAATAAAGTAGCCGAGAAAAAACTTCGCATTTGTGCACAAGCCATAAGGTGTGCCAAAGTTACAAAAAAGAAGGAGGAGGAAGGAAGATAGAATTCGTTGTCATCAACGCTTCTTGGCAAAATTAAGTTGCTTTGATACATCCTACAAAGAGCATAGCGTCAAACAGCAATAAATCGGGGCAGTAGCCGTACCATGAGCTGCCCCTACGTTATTAACGCGGACTTACTGTCTATTCTTAAAAAGGATATAATATAATCACACTGTAGCCATGCCATGAGTTGGGAATACGTTCGGTTTTACTCGATACGTAAAGCATTCTATCGCGGTCGCACCGATATTGCAGCGAGCGCGATGGCCTCCTTTACGTATCAAGAAAAACCTAACTTTACCAATACTTGGTACGGCTACTGTAGGCCTATCGTGAGCTACCGCTACGTTATTAACGCGCTTTTAAGGTGCGTTTAAACAAAAAGAGCATTCGCTGATCTAGCGCCCGTTCTACGAAATCAACAAATCACGTTTTGTGTACCGATCGAATTTCGTAGAGTGGGAGGATAGAACAGCGAATGCTCTTTTAGTTTGAACGCACCTTTACTTTCTATCCATCCCGCTCGTACTTGCATATTGGCGCGAGCGAGCCAGATAGAAAGTAAACGCGCGTTAATAACGCCGCGGCAGCTCATGGCAGGGATCGGATAACGGTTTTTTCTCCATACAAAAGAACGGTTCGAATTCCGTTCTTTTTCGTTCTTCGGTATATATATTTTTTGTTAATGGAGTAATTCAAAAATATGATTTTAATAATTACATATAAAATAAGTAAAAAAAGTTTTAATTTAAACGGTTTTTATTGCACCAAAAACTAGAAAATAAATATTAGTTGTAACTAACCGTAGATGCTACTTTCTGTAGATTAGTCACGTGAAACTATTATCACTGTAGTCTTCCCAAGTTGGATGCTGAAAGCCACGTTTAACCTCTACGTCAGTGGATTAAGCGTTACTTAATCGGAAACTTTTACCAAACTGAAATAAAAACGTGGGGCGTACGCAATTGTGATTAAGTTACTATAGTTATTTAAGAACAAACATAGAAATCAAGACAGCAATAGTGTAATAAGTTTTGTTCGGGCTTTGACAAGAGTTATTTACCTCTGTAGAAGTGTTGGAACAGAAGGATGATTATTTGCAAAATTAAAGCTACAATTTCATATTTTGAACTTGTATGTTTCTTTATAATAACGCCCCACGTTTTTATTTTAGTTTGGTAAGAGTTTCCGATTAAGTAACGCTTAATCCACTGACATAGAGGTTAAACGTGGCTTTCAGCATCCAACTTGGGAAGACTACAGTGATAATAGTTTCACGTGACTAATCTACAGAAAGTAGCATCTACGGTTAGTTAAAACTAATATTTATTTTCTAGTTTTTGGTGCAATAAAAACCGTTTAAATTAAAACTTTTTTTACTTATTTTATTTTCTAGTTTTTAGAGCAATTGTAAAGTTAATTTTCGATACTATATCTACTTATTCCAGATCAAAGATGTTGTTTGTAATATGCAATATAATTATGCATGCTAGCGTTTAACTCTCGCGCTTGAATCACGACATATATGTAAACGTAATGGACATTATCTTATGTGTAACGAGAGGGGAATCCATACTGAATAGATATTTTTAAAAATCCGACACTAAAAAATGTCAGCTTGAATGCCCGAAGTGTCTCAAATGGACGTGTTATTCATACAATACCTTAGATAACAGAGATCTGACAATAAGGAATATATCAATCAATTTGGTTTATTGAGAAAATCTAGGTTAAATTTTTATATTGAACACATTATACAAGTCGAATTTCGAGACTATAAAATATGACAGGTCTGACGGAAAGTCCGACGCGAACCGAGGGCCCAAAGGGTCAATCCATGCAGTCTATCAACCGGAGAGCCATAGGCTCGACGGCACTATGGCACGCACTACGTGAACCGGATGGACTCACACTCTCTGTCTATCAACCGGACGGCCGCAAGCCCGACGGCACGCCCTCCGCGAACCCGAGGGATATACTCATACTCTCAGTCTTATTCAACCTGATGACTGCAGGTCCAACTGCACGTCCTACGCGAGTCATTCACGCTGTCACTCTATCAGCTGGAGGGCCGCAGGCCCGACGGCTCGCTCTACGCGAACCATTCACGCGGTCACTCTATCAGCTGGAGGGCCGCAGGCCCGACGGCTCGCCCTACGCGAACCACTCACGCTGTCACTCTATCAGCTGGAGGGCCGCAGGCCCGACGGCTCGCTCTACGCGAACCATTCACGCGGTCACTCTATCAGCTGGAGGGCCGCAGGCCCGACGGCTCACCCTACGCGATCCACTCACGCTGTCACTAGATCAGCTGGAGGGCCGCAGGCCCGACGGCTCACCCTACGCGATCCACTCATGCTGTCACTATATCAGCTGGAGGGCCGCAGGCCCGACGGCTCACCCTACGCGATCCACTCACGCTGTCACTATATCAGCTGGAGGGCTGCAGGCCTCATAAGAAGGCTCAATGTCACCCAAAGGGCAATGGAGAGGGTTATGAGGAGTCTCTCTGCGATATCGGATTAGAAATGAGTTCATCCGCAGCAGAATCAAAGTAACCGATATAGCTCTTCGAATCCCTAAGCTGAAGTGGCAGTGGGCGGGGCTCGTTGCGCGTGGAACCGATGGCCGTTGGGGCGGTAAGGTTCTCGAGTGGCGGTCACGTACTGGAAGGCGCAGCGTGGGTAGGCCCCCCACAAGGTGGACTCATGGCCTGGTGAAGGTCGCTGGATGCAGGTGGCGCAGGGCCGGTCCTTGTGGCAATCTTTGGGGAGGCCTATATTCACCAGTGAACGTCTTTCGGCTGATATGATGATGATGATGATGATAATGAAATCCGTATGTTTCTACCAAATATCTAAAGCAAGTACTTCAAAATCTGCATAACGCTAAACCTAGCGGTTGCAGTTGTGGCAGGCAGTAACACTGGAGTATCAGATTTGAGGAGTTGGACGTTAGTATTAAATTCGCATGTTTCTACTTAAATAATACCTAAACAACTTCTTTAAAATCAAGATATCGATAAAAGATAAACCTTGCGGTTATTGTAGGCAGTACTGCAGCATCAGGAGTGTTGGAAGTCAAGATCAGGCTGTTAGTATTTGATTATGCCAAACATGCTATACATTCATTTTCACGTGTCTAACACACTCGGTTAAGGCAAGCAGTACGTCTGCAGCATCAGGTTTTGAGGATACAAGGATACAATAGTAGATTGTTCAACGAGGGACTAAAACAGGCCATTATGACACGAGATATTTATCCACCCGAGCGTAGCGAGGGTGGATGTAGTTCGAGTGTCATTATGGCTGTTTAGTCCCGAATTAAACACTCTACTTTTCACTTAGAATGCGAGGAAAAAATCTCAGTATTTATTAACAGAAAGAACAAGTAAGAAACAAAAAAATTATGTGTTCTGCGATGTCAAAACTTCCGATTTCTTCGGCACATGGCCACTTGACGATAAGTTCGCAAACTTTATCAAGTTATATGGTTTAGTTGCAGTGTTTTAAGCATGGAATATATGCTACAAGGTGATGACGGTTGATATTTCTTAGATTTTTCATCAAAATATGTCAGAAATACGCCTTCCATAAATGGTGTTGGTACCTAATTAACTTTCCAGTTTTCCAATCCATAAAAGTTTGATACGCTTTTGAATATTACACTAGATTTCGGCGGCAAAAGATTTTGCACCACCTCTTTTGCATTATTCTTCATTCTGGAGTAAGGCGTTAATACTTCTTCATATTAACGCTATCATCGTAAATTATACGATTTGAACAATATTACTTATGGACAAAAACACAAAAAATAAGCAATCAAATTCGTTCCGCGTTTTAGTTTTTATCTGTATTCCTTTTTCGAAATATGACGCTTTAAATACTTGCATATTTAGCCAACGAATTGGAGCTAACTATAAACTATTTTGAAGCTTTTTGCTTTTTTAAGCTAATTGGTTAAAACATAACATATGTAAGTATTAAATTGGATTCAATCTTAATCATATATTAAACAAGTATTAAATATACATGTACCTATATTAAGAAAAAAAATCGATTTTCCTTAATGTTTTTACACGATTGACATTTTGAGGTTTTTTCCAATGGCAATAATCGTTCGTTCAAAAATTATAAACACCAGAAATGGCTGTTTAGGGGTTTCCAAAGTCAATTAAAAAAAAGTTTAGAGGTTGTATCCACGGCATGCACAAAAGTGGTCCATACACAAGCATTGAAAATGGCGACTATCCTTTATTCTTGAACACCGTGAGTGTGGCTGTTTACGGGTTTCCAACGTCAATTAAAAAAAAATTACTTTAGTCCCTAGAGATTAATAAAGAGTTTTAGTCCCGATATGCAGGGATTAAAATAACATTTTAAGAGCATGAGAAGTGAAAATATTATAATATTGCATTGTCATGGGAACTTGATAAGAGTTCCAAATTTCATTGATATTGGTGCAGTAGAAGTGGTCGAAAAGTCGATCACAAGATTTGAAGCATCGACGACAGTTGATACGCGGTGAAGTTAATAAAAACCGTTTAAAAATGTTGAAAACTACATAAAAAGTGTAAAACATTTTAAAATATTTAGCTATTTCGCGGTTTTCTTAAAAAACCGATTCCGATCCCTGGCTCATGGTACGGCTACTGGCCTACTACTGCGAAAATCGAACTTCGTAAATTTCGAGGATTTTTCTCTGTTACTCAAACGAAGGCGTCATTAGAGTGAGAGAGACGAACTCTCGAAATTTACGAATTTCGTTTTTCGCGGTAGGGCCGCTGGTCTCAAAGCACAGACACCACGTTAATGGCGCTATCAATTAAATCCAGGAATCGGCCCGATCCGCTCCCGGTCATTACATTCCGTCTACTATTCGCCATTTATACTGGCCATAAATTTACGATCCGTATTCAATTTATTTGTTTTCGAGTCTTGCGTCTATTGGCGTGTATTTAGTTCTCTAAAAAGGTGAGCAGGTAGTTCAGGAACAGTTCTTTGGATTGATAAACTATGACGTTGTATTCAAAACTCTCTTGATCGGGCGGTCGGTTGGCAATCTAAACACACCAAGTTACAAATACCTACTTGAAATAAAGCTTGTATTCGAACTGAATTGAATTGAATTTGACATAAGAGGTTGCTAGAGTAGACCCGCTAGAGTAGTGACCGTTTTTATGGTGAGTTTTACTTGTCAGCTGACGATTTGATTCAACAAGACCAGAGAACAAGAATCAGAGGTCAGCAGAGGCTCATTCCTTACTTAGCAATCGCCATTGAGCCAGGCATCACCATGACTGTCTTGAACGGTAAAAACGTGTATTTTTGTCTATTATTAATTTATTATTTAGTTTCATCATCTCACCCGAGTTACATCCACTGTTGGTGGTAAACAAGCTCATGCTGACCACCCGAATCATGATGGTAAATAGCTTAATGTAGCCTATGCATAGGATTGTATTATAGCCTGCTCGATTTACAAGATCAATTTGCTGTATTAAACTACGTTAAGCTTGATCTTCGATAAGTGGATAGACTCAGAGTTATCGACTCTTTATAAATAGGAGAATTCACCGTCTGGGCGATTTACAACTATACAGGGTGACATCTGGGTCTTGGAGCAAGAGTGAACTGGATATTAGGGATGATCACGTTGAGCAACTTTCACTATTGGAGACAACCAAAAATCGCGAAAAAATCACCTAAATATGATTTTATTGTTAGTTAAGTCACAATTAGGAGTTATTTTTGGTAAGTTGCTAAGCGTGACCACCCCTATAGTACTCAGTTCACTCTTGCTCTACGACCCAGATGTAACCCTGTATAAATTTTAATACGCATCAGCACATCACTGAAAAATAAACCAAATATTCACTGTCAGAATGCCCGGTAATAGAGGCAAAACGATTAATTAGTTGAGTACAAGTTCGAAATGTTTGTGAAACCCGTAGAACATTATTGGCATTCTCGTTGCAGTTAAGGATTTAAGCCTATTACGCTAGTTAGCAGTACCACAGGGCTTTCAGCTTTAGTTTCCGATGATACCATTGTATTTGAATTTAGCCTAATTAGAGCGAGTTGAAAACTGACTCACAAATAAATGGAAGGAGCTGACGCAGGCTCAGTAATTACGGAGTGGCATACGATAACACATATAACGATAAAGGGTGGGCAGACCACCAGCCCGATAGTCCGATGACATAAAGGGTCAGTTTGGAAGAAGGAAACAGACAACCGCTCTGTGTGGAAGCAAATTGGAGTGGCGTATGCCCAACGGTGGGCGAACATACGCTGATGATGATGAAGAAGAAGACACCTTTTTTTTGGTAACCCAGAGGAATGTATTGAATTGCATACCACTACGTAACATAACATAAGGCCCCCGGGGCCGCGGGGGTGAGAGCCTAATATTACGCATTGGTTGTGGGGCTCGCTAGTCCACTACAGACTAGCCACTATCCACTAAACCTCTGGGTTGCTGCCAATCCCTGTGCCATCTACGATAACGCAACTTTTACGGAACTTAGAAACTACAGAGTAATATACATACGTCTCAAACCACATGTTTACTAATCGTGTAAAAGCTTAAGTTAAAAGCTAAAGATAACCAATTTTAATGGCATCTATACTATATGTAGGTAAAATATCCTCAGGTAAAACATGGAGTTGCTATCCGTTATTAAAATAACACACAATAATATTTTCTAAATTGGGATAAGTTATGGGAAATTCGAATGCCGCACCGGATAAAAATTTATGAGTAGATAGATAAGTCGATCCTAAGTTGCGTATATACGAGCATATAGATATGTTTTACGACATTAGGCGCAAGCTTATGAAATGACATTAATTAACACGATGAAATACAAATAAAATCTGTCATTAAATTCATATATATCTAATCTAAACTATAATTTACGCGCACATTAAAACTGACTAGAGAAGTACCTATATCGATTACCTAATCTAATAACACAAGAACTAAAATGGGTATGTAAATTACAATAAAACTATAACGTAAATCATTACAAGTTATGTTTGAGTTTCATACAGAATGGGCTCTTTAAGGATAAAAATATTATCAGCCTACACCCCTCATGCCATTTTATTAAATTTCGAATTATGATTGCTAATAGGTAAAATCAAATCAGGGTAGGTAATTCTTTTCCATACCACGTAATTATAGCGGGTAAAGTCAACACGACTAGTTCGTAATTTTACTAATTTAGAAATAATATCTATTAATATTCATGGATAAAATTAAATATTTGTAGTAAATTATTTATTTATTTCACTCTAGAAGGCAAAGTATACGTAGGCTATAACAATCAAGAACAAATGTAGTAGTTTTTTTTACCCTAAAGCATAATGATGGATGCTAACATACCTACTTAATAATTTTTCGTTTCATTTTTATGTCACAGAGCCTGTATATCAAAAAAATTAAATATAAAAAAAGAAAATAAAACAATACGAAACAAAAAGAATTTATTGTACATTAAAAAAGTACGGAAGAATTTATTGTACATTAAGGAACGTTAGCCATTTTATGTCGAATAAGTCTGCGAAATTCTTAACATCAAGGAATCTTATAATAAAAGCTTATAATTGTTCAAAGTTTTCTACTCGTAACATACCTACCAGTTGGTAAGAATTGAATGACTCCACGTGTATGTCGCAATGTTCATCTAATTGCGGCAATAAAGGAAAAGAGGGAAAATATAAAAGCAAGACATCAATTAATTCGAGTTTCATTCACGATAGCTCGTCTTTAATTAGTGACTTCGACTTTTACACACACTCCAATTACTAGAAGCTAGTAATTGCCTACATCTGCATTCTGCACTATCTGCAGGTTTCTGGAATTTCGTTTTGGATTTCAAAGCCCTGCTTGTTAGGTTGTCGATTTGATTCATGTGTTTTTAAGCATGTATAGTTTTATTGCTATAACCTATAACTATAACACACCTTGGTTCTTGGTTTACCTAACTGTATCGTTATAAATACACATCTTATTTTAATCCAAGCAATTATAATTAAACTCAAAAGGTAACTAATATTATTTTAAATTGAATAATACCATTAATTTAAGATACATTTTAACTCGCATCGTCCCCGCGCAATAAAACGGGAATTATATCACGAAATCACCAATAACTTTCCAGTTTACGACCCCCGACTAACATAAAACGATACCAAGCCTGTTGTTCAATCACCATACTGTAACATTTAGTAATAAGCTACTGGTATCTGAAATTCGAATACGTGTACATGTTTCCTTTGAACTGAGTTTGATATGAAAAATATAGAAGGTATAAGGTATTAGAGACGCGTGGCACCAAAGATAGCAAACGACAGTTTGATACCTATTCGTTTTATCACCTTACCTTTTACGATATTGACGTGAGAAGACTTCACTTCATTTTATCGTCATCTGTAACAAAACATAAATATTTTACTGACAAATTCATAGGTTCTGTAGTTAACTGTTTCATTTTAAGAGTTAATGAGGTGGAAAATGAGCGCGAAACGGACAAAAAGCCAGTGATTTTGACAAATGAGCCCATCCCGGCGGCGGGGCGAGCTGGCACATACGAGTATGAATGTAGATTAATGGTTGCTTTGTCTCGACGCAATATTCACTGAATATTCAAAGACTTTTCATTTAATTAGGCAAAAAAAATGCTGTGCTGAGAAAAACTTGAAATATTCTGGTAGAAGCAATTTACATGCGACATTCTAAGGTACAGGGAACAAAGACCGGTATATCGTGAAGGCTTTAGGAGGGCGTGACCGGTTAGAAGCCCGGGGTGTCCGTGTCCGCGATACGAGTGCCACTCGCTTTGAGAGCGCCTCGAGGGCTGTTCTACACCGCTAGGAAATGATACCAGACTTGTTATGCAACCCTGGTACTAGCAGCCGGTTATTTCACTTTGTAAGTGGGCTAAATTTATTTTATCTGAGTTTTAAGGTTGTTTCGAATGAAGACCTTGAAATGAAATAGATATTTTTTATCCTATTTAAATACCCATCGAAACACTTAAGGCATAATATGACAGCTTACCTATATACAGGTTGTAAGAAAGGAGCCCATAATAGTGGCCTATCTGGACGACCTCATACAACACCAAAAAAAAAACGTTTTTTCTGTACACTTGGTGCTTTTTATGCACTATTGCGGTTCATTTTTGTCATGTCGAAAGTAGTACAAGTCGTAACTCGTATCGATTTAAAACACTCGCTTTTTGGTACTGTTTACATTTATCGCCACTCGTTTCATACTATTTTTTTCGCACTTGTACTACTATTATCAAACCGGAATCAGATAGGGATTCGAGAGTACTGTTGACACAACAAATGACACAAAATTGACGAAGAAAATAGTTGTTTATAGATGTAGTGATATTATCCCTATTTTTTATAATTATAATTTTTCGCTCTATTTACAGATAATTATATTAATTACTTACACAAGTAAAAATAACTACCTACCTGCGAACAAATAAAACATGGAAGCCGCACGCCAAACTAAATTGCCTTTCAAAAACGGTCCTGAATTTTAGTTGACAAGTGTCACCCTCTCTTCAATGCATCACGGCAAAGAATTTCAAAATCAACCTATAAAAACTGAAACCGCCATTTAATAGTAGTTTATGCAACCGTACGTAATGAGGGGCATTACAACTCGAGTGTGGGTTTATGAAACGAACCGAAGGTGAGTTTCATAATAGCATCACACGAGTGTTGTAATGCCTGATTACGTATAGTTGCATACACTACTTTATCTACACACATATCATAAGTGCTCTAAGATGCGATTAGAAACAAAGCTTTCTCATACTTGGCTCTCTACTTTTGCGGCAACAGGCTGTTAGTTGCGGTCATAGCTGCATTGAATATGTCCGGCGGAGTGCTCATATCGTTAACCGAGTCACTGCCACTCATTATCAAGTAATTATCAGTATTATCACAAAGTATTCAATTTTTTTCACAGTTGTTCACTTGTAGTAGTAAGCCAACAAACAAAAGACAGCTGCTCGGAATGGCAGCGATTTGAATCTCTGTAATTTTTTTTTAAATCATAGACAATCGAGTGATGTCCCTATTCTTGTGTCACTCGATATGAAAATATCGTCCGATTGTAACTGAAAAACATACTGAATTAACTCTTTGTGTCGATGACTGGCTGAATATCTATAGATACCAGAATAGACACCTCACTTGAATCTGACAGCTGTTCCAAATTTAAAACTCATAACCTCCGGAAAAATCGTATATAATGTTAACTTTATGTATGTGCCAAGTTCTGATGGTGGGTAATGCTGGTCATTGTCTATTGTTTCTGAACGCGTTTAGAGCACTTAACGATATTTGTGTAGATAAAAATAGTTGTGATTTGTGATTGGTCCATCAAAGTTTTGATTGGCTATATTCTATAAACAATTGTCAAAGATGTTGCGCCCAAATATGCACGGTGTTAAGAAAAGCGCTATGTCCAGCCCCTCTTGGCACAATTGAACAATCGTTTTAGGGGGCATTTTTGAGCTGGCGTTAGACGTCCATGTTATATATGGTCGCATCGCAGCTACCTACCTACCTTGGAATAGGTACAGTACCTAAGTTAGGTAGGTACTAAAATATGTAGCTTAGTTCAGAAATATCAAGTCCACAAAATTTCCATTTAAATATAGTTGACATTGAAATTTCAACGTCAGCAACTCTAACCACTAATATAGGTATCTCTATTTTCCCACAAAGATCGAAATTCACCGAAAAAGACGAATTTGCATGCCCAATGACTGGCGTCATGCGTTATTCCGTTTGAAGATAAACGATTTCATTTGGCAGTGAATTTCTTTCACGTATCAGAGCCGCCGGGCCAAATTTGGATTAGGTTCCGTAGGTACCTAAATTGGAAGGGTATAAATAGGTGAAGTTAATTATCAATTGTTGATACTCAACGTCGTTCGAGCGTTTCTACAGGTGCGTTCAAACCAAAAGAGCATTCGCTGTTCTATCCCCCGTTCTACGAAATCAACCAATCACGTTTTGTGTAACGAACGAATTTCGTAGAGTGGGGGGTTAGAATCGCGAATGCTCTTTTGGTTTAAACGCACCTTAATAATGATCCGGTGTTTCGATAATTGAGTAATCATTGCAGAACGGATACAGATAACTTGGTAAAGAAAGAGGCTGAGTTCACAAAAATTAGGCAAACTATAGGTACGTACTTTTTTATTTCCAGAGTCTAAGTGACTGCTCGTCATTTTAATAATGTTATGATTTGGGGCGTAAATTTTTTTATGAAGAGTGCAATATGTGAACTTGACATGGCGCGGGTTTAGCTGGCGTTTCATTTTTATGAACTATGAAATAAAATTACCTAACCTAAGTGCACGAAATAGAAACTCTATAACCAAACAATCAAAACTTTTAGCATTCAGCTCAGACTTAGATTCTGTATTTTAAGAGGTCCTAAAACTTTACGTAACCCCAAGAGTTCCGATTTTACGATTTAGTTGTAAATCAGCTCACGCGTGTGAGGTGCGACTGCGACACGCGGGTTAGGCCTGACGGATAGGGAGGCCGGCGACGGAACCCACTCGTTTGTCTTCGGAGTCGATTTATTTTGCTCATTGGCGAAGATCATGTGATGGGAAAGCAAATATTTTACGTTGATAGCTTTTATTTTTAAGGGAAGTGCTTATAACTGTTTATCAGAAAATAATTATCAAATAAACTGTAACCGAACAAAACTCTTCATTGTAAATAAACGCATCCTACGATTTTATTAATTATCTTTCGTGTTGCATACATGAACGTTAGCTAAAGACGTCATATTTAACATGAATCGGCTTGTTACTATGTACATTAATTGAGCGTTTTGCCTCCGAGCCATTAAAAACTTGAATGATTAAATTGAAATTCGAAACTTGAGTATGTGAAACGATTTCGTTAAAATTCATTTTCAAACTAAAGCACTTAAACTGTACGACTGCAGCCTGCTATAAATGACCCGATAACGCTTTAAATATTGTCTCAAATCAAACATTTTATGTAATGCAGGAAATCGTTTAATTTATTTATACAAACATGCCGGCCAATTAAGACTAAGAAAAACGACGCAGATGAATAACGAAATATGCCGGATGAAAGAAAATAACCTAAAGGAAAATTAATTACCCTGGCATTTTATTGAAATAACATCCATTTCGCGGTGGAATGGTAGTACTGATACGGAATAAATATCTATTAAGCGAATAAAAATATCCGGAGGCGGTAATCGCCGTACCTATTATGTACAGTCGACAAAAAAGTCTCCTTTACAGCTCACAAGTGCAAACATCTTACCACGGATGCGCGATACACATAGAAACTCGGTTGCAACGAACGCTCATGCTGTCGCGGTGTTTGCACGTGTTTGCAGCGTGTTTGCACTTATGAGCTGTAAAGGAGACTTTTTTGTCGACTGTACATAATTTTTACCATCGTATTTATTACTAAAATGTACTTATGATAGATGTTACCAATTTCGAAATATAATGTTTCTCAATAAAATTTCGGTTAACCGCAGCTAAAAAAGCTGATGACTTGAAAAACTTCAGCATGTCTGTCTAATCTACGTATATTACGTGTTTTTATAATTAAGGGTGCATCTACTCGTTTAGCCTAAAAGTAGTTTTGGCAACATTTTTCCTTATGTAATCATTTGCAACGAGTTTTAATCACAACCACCCACCTAAGCCAGATTAAAAAGTATTCGAGCTAAGAGCAAAACCTCGATAATCCAGAACAGGTCGTTGGAGTTTACGTCTTAATTCGGTTGACGGCGGGCCCGTTTTATAGCCGAGAGTAGGTATTTTGTTAAAGCAGTGAAAATATAATATCACTCTGTACTTCAAGTACCTACTCAAATGAATATTGTAAGTGAAATGCCATGGATAACATTTTAGGCACAGCACCGGGTTTACATTATACATTACTGTGATTTTAATTTAACCCTATAGTATTGACAGTTATAATTATTCTTATTTCTAAGTTGGCATTTGTATTTAAGTACTATTAACTAATTATTTAAGTGTTTTTGTTTTCTATATAATAATATAAAGAATTTAATACATACATTAAAGAAAA
>JALPQI010011820.1:0-40542 GCA_025490895.1 Thaumatotibia leucotreta
AATCATTAATATTCTTGGTGAGAGACAAATAAAACTTTCTATTGATAACGTTTCGTTCGTGAGAACTGTATGGAGAGGTTTACCTCAGGGGTCGGTTCTTAGCCCATTATTATACAATCTTTATACACATGACTTAGAACTTGACTTGGGAGGATCAGCCGATGTATTGCAATACGCAGATGATTTACTAATATATAAGTCCGGTCCATCGATTGAATCAAATTGCCGCTCATTAACCTCTACACTCTGTTTATTAGAATCCTGGCTAGACCGCAACGGTTTAGAGTTGTCAGTATCAAAAAGTAAAGCTGTTCTATTTTCTAGAATGCGCAAACCTCCCCCAATTGAAATCAAGTATAGTAATGCTTCTATTCCTTCTGCCAACTCAGTTAAATTCCTTGGAGTCATATTAGACTCGAAGCTTACTGGTCTGCCCCACTGTGAAAGTATAGTTGCTAAATGTGAACGTAATTTAAATATTTTGAGATGTCTAGCAGGTGTATGGTGGGGTGCTCACCCCCTTTCTTTAAAATTAATTTATAATGCCTTGATCAAAAGTGTTCTCGACTACGGTACATTTTTACTCGAGCCAGGTAGTGTTTTTGCTTTTAAAAAATTAGACAGCATTCAATATAAGGCATTAAGAATAATTTTAGGAGCCATGAAATCGTCCCCAATAAATTGCATGCAAGTTGAATGTGTGGAACCACCTCTGAATTTAAGACGACAATTTTTGGCTGATAAATTCTTATTCCGCGCTGTCCAATTTTCTAATCACCCTCTATTAAATAAACTATCAGATCTTTTCAATCTCACTTTGGCATGTAATTATTGGAGAAACAAAGAAAAGCCTCGTCTTATCAAAAGTCTAAAGAAATTTGAAGCGATTGAAGCTCCTACTTACCAAACCAAAGTTGCGCCTCTGTTTACCTCAAGTTATGACTGCCTTACCCTACACCCTGATATACACCTGAACATGGGTGTTAATAAATCTGACCTCCATCAAAAATTATCTTTTAATTATGTTGTTGATACAAAGTGGCCCCAATGGCACCGAATATTTACAGATGCTTCCAAGCACTCAACTAATGGATGTGTCGGGGTAGGTCTATACCACGCACAATACAACATTCATCAAAAGATAAAACTCCCCCCCGAATCCTCAGTATTCACAGGGGAATGTTTCGGACTTTTAAAAGCTGTGGAATATATTTTGTTATTTAAATTAAATAAAACTGTTATTTTTTCGGACTCATTAAGTGCTCTCCAGTCATTAAACCGTTATCCGTTTGGGACACGTAATCAGTTTCCAATAATGATAGAAATTAGAAAATTGCTACTATTATGCTCATCGAAAAACCTTTCAGTATCCTTCGCGTGGATTCCAGCTCATTGCGGTATATCTGGTAACGAGAGAGCTGATGGGATTGCTAACGACGCTATAGCTTCCGGAGATCGCTTCCCATACAAAAATTATTCCCATGACTTAGCTATTTTACCCAGAGTTTATCTTAGGGATGCTTGGAATGAAGTATGGACATTAAATAGGTCTAAGGGTCATCACTACCGTTCTATACAGCCGACTATCCCAGTTAAACCTTGGTTTTCTAAACTCAGACTCGGTAAAAAAGTTACATCAATTTTATCACGTATGCGTTTGGGTCATGTTTGCTCTCCGATGCACCTCGCCAAATTAAAAATTATTAATAACCAATCTTGCCAATGCGGGTGCCCTGAAGGCGACATAAACCATATTTTTTTGGCTTGCCCTCTAAATGATCGTTCCTACTTTTTTGAAAAACTCGCTTCCCTTAATATCCCATTCCCGCTTTCCATCCCTAGTTTATTATATTCATTCGATTCCGACATATACAAAATTCTATCAGATTTTATTACACTTAATAACATCAAAATTTAAGCCTATATATTTTTGCATAACGCATACTTTCATCCATCTATCCCATTATCCACTGATCTTTTATATCCTTTTCCAAATTCCGTTTCTACCTTTTCCGTAAATCTATCCCGTTTCCCCGTTTTTGTTACCCGGGCCAAATGCACAAACCGTGCGAAGGCCGAAGAAAAAAAAAAAAAAAAAAAAAAAAAAACCAAAAACAAGACACGTACACAAAAAGTATAGCTAGAGAGAAATAAAAAAATAAAATAAAAAAATGCGCTTTGACGAATTAAATTTCAAAGTTTTCAAACAGACATTTTAAATGTAAGCATCGTTTCCGAACGCACCGGACCAACTGAAACAGTCATATGTCAATCATGTCAATGTCACTTGTCACTTCGCGTCACTAATCAAAACAATTTACAAATTTACAAAACTAGACAAGGTGCCGGTAGTTGTGAAAATCGTAAAATAAAAAAAAAAAACAAAACGGAAATCGGGTACTTATAAAGTGAAGCTGATAAGTAAGCGCTTAAATCGCTGCCGAAACTATTATTTGCTGGCTGCTATGAAGCGTTTTTCCCTCGCCTTGCGCCCCGAGTCATGGTGTCAGCAGAGTTCTTCGTTCGCATATCACCTGTCGCGGCTGGAACGCCACTGGACGTATTGGGATGTTCTGGGGCCGGGGGCGGGCACTCGCTGATTAAATTTCGCAGCTGCTCCGCCGTAACCACCCGACGCGTCTTACCGGCCGTAACCTTCACGAAAATAGTGCCTTCCGACGTCCAGACACTGCGCATGCCATAGTGTTTACGGGCCTCTTGGAATACTGCTTGGCGATCGCGAGTTAAAAACTCTGAGATGACAATGGAGGTGCCCTTGAGTGCAGTCTTTTTCTTCCAAATGGTCTCCTTGACTGTGGGGTCATTGCAGCGCACCAGTATGACGCGAGTTCGCTCCGAGGCAGCAGTACCAAGCCTGTGGCACGAGGAGAAGCATGAAGACAATGTTCCCGCTAACTGTAGTCGGTCCCGGCATATGGCAGAAACAACTTCAGCGGGGTTCTCACCAGATACCTCCGGAACACCCATGAAAAGCAAACATTTTCGCCGATGACGCATCTCCATGTGGTCTATACTGCCATTCAGTGCTGAGATTTGTGCTCTAATAGCAGCCACCATGGCCAGAGTTGCTTGTTTGAACTTGAGAAGCTCGGCACTCAAGGCTGCCGTTGTGTCACTGTGTGGAGAGGTTATTTGTAAGGCTGCCTCAAATTCTGCAAATTTCGCTGCCATTAAAGCTTCCAGGGAACTCTGTGTAGTGATTATTGCCTCCAGTGATGACATCTTCTTTTCCAATTTTAAATTTCAAATAGTGTAGTGAGGTTGCCGGCAGGTGCAAGTGAATCTATTATATATATCGTCTATATGTATCTATTATATATATCGTCGCTTGATACTCACATCACAAGCCTTAATTGAGCTTACCGTGGGACTAGGTCGATTTGTGTAAGATGTCCCAAGATAATTACCTATTTATTTATTTGTATGTGCGTGTAATCATTCACCTCAACTCTGGTGAAATTACCTATACCGAAATCTGGTGAAATATAATGTGATAATAAATACACAAGTAATTGCTTTGCCGGGATTCGAACCCGGAACCTCATGCTTCGTACTGCTTTGGATTTTGTAAGGAGAATAAAATAAAAATATTTTTTAAATGTCTATCTATGTATTCATTGAATTCACTTTTTAACAGTTAAATCATACTTATCAACTAAATCACACGCTTACCCTAACATATATTTAACCTTTTGGACGTCAACGACTGATATATTGGCACCACGGGTTCAACGCCAAAGACCAATATATAAGTCTTGGGCCACAGCAATATAGACCTACACGCATGTGCATACAATTCAATTTTATTTTTGACATTTTGTTGACGTGGCGTGTCAGTGTCAGGTTTTGTATTTAACGTGGCGTCAAAAAGGTTAAATTGTTGATAGCACCCATATTATAAGAAATAGTTAAATGTGAGACCTGTATGTATATCGTATAACTGTCAAACTCACACATAAGAATACTTATTGTACAATTTGTACGTACATACTTATTATAAGATGATCTTTTATCTAGTTTTTTGACACATTTTGCAATTATTGTATTGAATTTTAAATTAATGTCCCAAAGAAAAAAATACATTCTTTGGGTTCTAAGAGGCTTAGTAAATACATATTTGAGTTGAGGTAACTAAAATCTCATATTTCTAAACTTACAACAAAAACACAAGCAAAATTATTTTTGGTAATAAAATTTCGACGCCAATTACTGATATATCGGCACAGCAGAACGCCTAGTCAAGTTTCCATTAATCGTATACGATAAGCGATACGTAATAAATGTATGAGAATGGCTGATTCATACGAAAAGTCACGTGACCATTTCCATACATTATTACGGTCACGTGACTTATCGCTTATCGTATACGATTGCAGAATGCCATTTTGGCTAGTCCTGCAGGTCTGACGCCAAAGACCGATGAATAAATCACGGCCGACGGAGCAATATAGACCTTATCGCATGTGCGTAAAGGTGAAAATCTGTTATGACTTACATGGCGTCTGAGTGACAGCTTTATATGTCATGGCGTCGAAAAGGTTAATTGATATTGTGTCTTTACCTTGTCACACTAAATGCGTTACAACAAGTTTTTAAAGAAACGCGCGTACGCTTACCGATTTTAATACAACGCAGTCAGTGTGACAGTAGACTAATGATTACATACATTACAACCGATTCTACGCAGGGAGTTAGCAGTGCTGTATAGTGTATACATAGTTACTTAACGCATCTGGTGTGTCTAGTGTCATATATAAAACTATATTTTAAAATACAAACATTAGGCAGAAGCCGAAATTCTAGTAGCACTTTTGTGACTTAGGGATTTCTCGTTTATCGACTGCCGATATACAGTTATATCGATACAGTTTAAAACTCAAAAATTAAAGAAAACTAAAACTAGAAGCACTGAGGTGATAAGTTAACGCTAAAAATTATATCTCTTAGACAACTTTTGAGAATTTTAATATATGAATTAGTTTTGCAATTAAGTGATGATGATGATGATGAATTAAGTGACAAACTAAATAGGCAATTGAGTTGATAGTTTAACGGCGTGTTTCACAATTAATTTAAAATAATATTTAAGATAAATAATCATTATAAGGAGTAGTTTATTATTGACATATACATTAAATAATTTGGTATGTTAATCAAATTTGATTATTTAGCTATTTCAAACTTTTTCTTTTTAAACAGTTTAGACATGGACGACTTTTTTTGACGTTTAAAAATATGCATGAGATGACTCCATGACAACTCAGTGCTAAAATAATTCCGGACTCTACATTACAGACAAATATTAAAAGCCGTGTACATTTTAATCAAAAAAATATTAGCAAATAAAAAAAACATACTTTCAAGTAATCTTAATACTAAACAATGAACATCACATTATAATTCATATAGGAACTGCGCCATCTTTTTTTGAGATCGATGCATTTCTAAGTTTCATTAATCTGACATTAAAATCTTTGACAAAAATTTAATCTTAATATCACAATTCTAACATAAAGATAATACTACCACAAGAACATATCAACTAGTAAATTATCTTTTACAAGCTAGGTAGACCGAATAGCGTTCAAGTACGAATTATATCAAAAATATGTATACTCCAGTCAATCATTTCTGCTAAATAAAATGGCATAAAATACATAAAAGTCGAAGAACACCCTCTCGCCTACATTTTTAATTACCAGAAATGACTGACCAGACTGTCTAGCGTAGTTATTATTAACATGTAACTTGTAAATACAATTTATCGATACACGACTTGGAAGACAAAGGTCCTAACACAATTATAAAAAAAAAACAATTTAAAATGACAGCAAACACAGTTTGTTAGTCGACGTAATAACGCGAATCGTCCTCTCCGATGTTATCCAGCCAAACTTCCAAATGGTCGTACGAATCGTTGGTTTTGGTCGTAAGTCGTTGGAAAGTCTTCACGATTTTATTCGTATCTTTCGCCGATAAGGCAACCGGGACTCTTATCGCTATATACTTGGCGATGACTGCGCGAGTGAGGTATAGATGGTGGCCTGGGTGGTGATTTGTCCTTTTTGTTGTACTCCAGGAAAACTTTGGTGCTAACCATCGAAGCGCCCGGGCTTGAACTTGTGTTGGCGAACCTTTTAAAAGAAGCGCTCGCTCGCATTCCCAACATATACGAAATATATCCTCACTCGGTAAACACATAGCATAGATAAGTCTCAAAGTAATATACTTATGAAACCATAGTTTCTCCCCAACACAAAGGGCATCGATACACTCTTCGCATTTCAAGAATTTTGCGAATTTAGCCGCGATCCAGCCGGCTATAAATCCAACCATATTCTTCCGAACCCCCAAATCTGTTTCCGTGTCTAGGATTTTTGAGTATTTTCGGACCAAATTCGTCGTCCGATCTACTTCTGGGGCCTTACGCAATTTCTTAATATGGTAATCATCGCAGAAATCAACGTAACAACGTTTAGCAGATGTCAGGTTGATGGTCTCCGCGGGATGAAATCTGTCTTTAAACATCCAGTGTTCTAAAGAGATATTCTTGTCAGAAAAATGCGGGTTTCTCTCAAGTTCGAAGAACAAACGTTTGTAAAAACGTTGGAAGTCTTCCCCGGTGAATGACTTAGGATCGGAACCGACGTAAGCGCGGACATTGGTTACGAAATTGTGTGCGTGAACTTTGCACAGTCGGTCTGGGTTGAGGCTTTTAAGTCTCCCTTCTTTTTTAACCAAAGTTTCGTATAAATACTTAAAACTCTCGATAGAAACTTGGAAACTGTACAATCCGCAGGGTGTATAGTCTTTTAGATAGTATCTGTACCCTCGCTTTATGCTCTTTTCCGACAAATTACAATAATCTTCAAACGACAAATTATTCTCATCTTTACTATGTATATTTCTGAGGTATGTTTTGATCGCGTGCAATTGCATCAAGATGTTTTTTGGCATCTCCGTCGCTGTAGAGTGGAGGATCTTATACACGATATTGATAATTTTTATGAATTTCATTAACTGCTCAATGTCTTTGATAATGGTTGGGAATAATTTATTCCCAAGTTTCAGAGCTGATCTTAGATTTTTACTGAATGATTCGGAGGTAACACCGATTTTAGCGATGTGGTTTCTAAATTCGAAAAATTCTGGCTTTTCAAGATCTATAGCATCATCCGTGTGTAGCTTTCTAAGGTTTTTTATCGGATTCCAGGGGATCTCTCTATCTTTGCCATCTCTTAGGATTTGTCGTTCTTTGAGCGTTTGACGCACGCTTTTTATCGACTGGCAGGGATCGATCCACACTACCACTTTGCTGTCACACGCCGGATGTTCGAACACTGGCAACGAAGCCCCATGGAATTCATTGCGTAACAAGTAATCTGCGACAACGATGCTTTCCAACGTTACCGCTACTACATCTATCCCAGCTTTGTGACAATGTGTTAAACATATTCTGATGTATTCAGCTTGAGTTTCTGCTGGGACGCCCCGAGCGAAGATATACCCGATAGGCATTTTCCAGTCTTCATCCAAGCTGACTAGGAGAAAAACATAAACCATGACGGCTATATCAGGGAAGTCGTTATGTGGCCCGCAACCATAGTCAACTTGGTCACCTTCTTGGCCTTTGTTCTTCAGGTATATGTCGACGAGCATCAAAGCGCAAGTCTGTCTTTTAACTAAAGATTTTTCCTTCAGAATCTTAAAAGCTTGCCGCGTCAGACCTGGCGAGTAATCGTCATTTAAATACCACGAATATAAGAGTTCCAGCGGGGGTAGCGGCGTGTTGTAGGTTCGCAAGGCATGATTATAACCTGACGGCGAATAGAAATTAAATAAGAAGGCAAATTGTTTCATGTTAGCCTCTTCATCATCGTCAGAATCATCAGAGAACTCTGTGTTTGTAAAAGCGCGGTCTAGCCTGTCCACATATAAATTCAGGTGATTAGGACCATCTCCGTCAAAATCACCTGTCAATCGTTGTTCTACTTCTTCCGTCGAAATTATTTCTTCCCTGACAAATTGTATAAGAATAGATCTTAAGCTCTTGGTTTCCTTCTGTCCGGACAAGTTAGACTCATTGTTATCATTTGGCTTCTTTATTTTCGATTTTACATCAGGTTTTGTTGAAGCTATGTCTTGTTTCCTTTTAGATGCTTGCTTGCTTGTGTTACCGCGCGCATATTCTGTATAAAGACTTTCTGATGCCTCTATTTTGTCCCTATCACTGTTTGATTCAGTTACTGTATTGTTTACATCATATTTATTAGCTTCTTGCTGTTCTGATAAGGTTTGATGGCTTTTTTGCAAATTACAGGTACTGTTTTCTTGAAGATTATTAATTTTCTTCACATATCTAAAGTCTTTTTTGTCTTTTATTATTTCTAAATCACATTCAGGCTCACTCGAACTAGATCCAGATTCACTACTGTCACTATCAACTTCTACATTCCTTGTTATAGCAGCATATTTAATAATTGGACGATTTTTAATTTTATTATTGGAGAATATTAAGTCAAGCAAATCTTTTTTACGTTCAATTGCATCAATTGGAGGTACCTCAGGAAGGTTTGGAATGAAATGATTTATATCATCCTCCAAAGTTGCCTTCTCAGCATATATTTCATCACTGATAGCTCCATGTTCCTTTAACATGAGGAGAAGTATCATGTCCGCGGTGACTCGGTTGCCACTGGCAGATTCCATGTCAGATTCATCATCTGATCCGGCCTCAGCACTGGACTTACTGTAGTAAGACTCCGTATCTGATTCTTGTTCTTGTTCTTGTACTCGTTCTTGATCTTGTTCTTGTTCTTCATCTTCAACCTGAAATAGAATGTTCAAAAGTTTAATAATGTGTATAATATTTTTTGGTTACCTTGATAGTTATTCGTGAAATAAAAGCATGGAAACGGACTATATTGCCTAGGTATATTCTTTAAAATTACATTCACACATTTCAGGCGTTTCGAACGCTTGACAGGGTTACTTTACTTTTAGGGGCTGGTACTACAGATGACTGACATTGGACAAAATTTGATATATCTATTGCCATCAAAATAAGATGGTACGGTCGGTTCTAATAATATGTATACGATTTTGATCTTCATGCCTTTGACATACGTTTCAAAATGTATACATATTATTAGACGTGACTGTACATATACTAATTGTATACTAAACGACCATACCATACTATTCATTTTAACGGTGATTGTACATACAAAAATTCAACAACACAAATAATCTACAGTGGTTCTAACCCTACACTTCTGACCAGAGTTGTGTAGGTAGTTTTAAAATACCTGTAGGTTGAGACAGTATATCGTCGCCGCGACTATCTCGCTTCTTCCCGCCTTTTATTAAAAACATTAATAAAATATAAAATAAAAATAAAAATAAAAATAAAAATCATTTATTTCAGACTATAAAAATCCATATAGTGTTAGTTACAAAATTACTTAAATGACTATGTTAGTACTTAAGCTTAGGTGTTGGGAGGTCCAGTGCTTGACAAGGGCACTGTCCCATCTCCCTGCCACAACGGCCAGGAGACTGTGGCGGCTGTCGCGCACTCTGCGGAGCGCCGCGGCGCAGCGCTTGCGCAGGGTCGCATGAAACCCATCCACATGCGCGTCCGCGAACATGCCCGACGCGCTGCAGAAGCGCGGCAGCCGCAACAATACCCTGAATGCGTTATTGTACTGTACACGCAGGGCATTCATAGCACGCTGCGTGTACCTCGTCCATAGGCTACAGGTGTACAGCGACGTACAGTACGCTCGAAAAAGTGTTATTTTAACCTGCGCTGTACACCTGCTGAACCTACGGGCGATCATATTGGCCCTGACGGCCAGGGCTCTACGCTCCCTTTCGATATCTGCGTCATCACGCAGGTCATCGGTTACCAAGTGCCCGAGATACTTGAAAGAGTAAACCCTCTTCAAAGGCTCGCCATTCAGATGAATGGGTGGGACGTATGCCGGACACTTGCTTCCCGCCTTAAAAACCATAAATTCGCTCTTAGAGACATTATATTTTAAATTATGTATGAGCGCATAAGCCTCACACTTTTCAATAAGTATCCTCAGGCCACCGACCGATGGGCTTAGCAGTACCATGTCATCGGCATAGCTTATGTTATTAAAACAAACTCTGTCTATGTGACAACCAACTCGTGCACTGCTAAGCTCACCGATCAGGGCGTCAACATATAAATTAAAAAGTTTTGGAGATGTAAGTCCCCCCTGCCTCACCCCGCACACTAAGCCGTACTCGTCTGACAACTCGCTGCCCCAACGCACATAGTTTCGTTGGCCCGCGTACCAACACCTGAATATACGTGTTAACTCATGAGGGAACTGCACTTCATCAAGCTTCTTCCATAACAGATCATAATTGACGAGATCGAAGGCCTTGGAAAGGTCGAGAAAACACGCATACACAGGAGTCTTCCTACGAGTATAGTACTCGACAGCTTGTTTTAGACAAATGATGGCGCTCTCAGTAGATAACCCGGCGCGGAAGCCGAATTGTGCGTCATGTAATTTCAAACATTTGTCTAGTTGCACATTAAGCAAGCCATCGAGAACCCTAGCTACGATTGTTGCCAGTGAGATTGGTCTGTAGTTAGTCTTGTTTGATATGTCACCGGTTTTATTTTTGACAATAGGTACAACTATAGTTTTTGTCATACAAGATGGTAAGTACGAGTGACATACACAAAGATTGAAAAACATCGCTAGTAAGTGAGGCAGTTGAGAACCAGCGAACAGCAGGTGCTCGATGCTCAGATGGTCATGACCGGGTGACTTTCCTCGCTTCATGACTTTTATAACATCACGAACGTCACTTGCGCTGAAACGGACTTGCCTGTTCTCGCGCTCCGTCATCGCATCGATCACCGGCTGCTGCAAGCTACCGACGGTACCAGCTGGTTTCACATTAAAATGATCCTTGAACAAGTTAGCAATGCTTTTGGTGTCTGATACACCGTTAACACTAACAGAAAGCCCAGGCCTAGACTCCATCTTTTTAGTATTTTTCCAAAAATTCTTAAAATCATTATTTTTGTGATGAGTGGCAAGTAAATCCATTTTTATTTGCTCCTGATGCTGTTGAGCCCATCTTAGTCTCGATTTAAATATTTTTCTACTATTATTCATAGCCATAAAAATGGATCCACCATTAGGTCTACCGTACGAAACCCAATCCAGAAATCTAGCCCTGGCCTCCCTGTGAGCGTCACCAACATGTTTATTCCAACCAATAATCTTTTTTCGGAATCCGGAACCTCCTGTGGCAGCCTTACTGTGTAAAGAGGCCTGAGAAAGCGACGTTATTAACTCAGAATACAACTGATCAAGTTTTTTACAGTGCTCAGTTTTATTCACACAGCGGCCATCACAGCAGTCCCTTAATTCGGAAGGGAAATAAATCAATTTCAAAAGCTCATTACATTTATTAGTGTACATTTCCACTTCTGGTGGTGTTCGTTCCCCCCATATTACATTTTTCCCCCTCGCCATGACACTGTTAACACTACTGCACAGTTTAGGCTTAATTATATTAAGATTACATTTAATTACAAGCGGATAGTGATCAGAGCAAAATACGTCATATTCTACAAAAACATCAACAATGGTATCCAACCCGGCTGAAGTGGTTACGCAATGATCCAACCATCTTTTAGATCCGTGAGTTTCACTTAAATAGGTATGTGCGCTCGAGTCTACGCCTAACTTAACAATATCGGCACAGATCCATTCCCGCTCCGCACAAAAACTAAGCAACTCGTCACAAAATAATTCACACGGATGTGCATTAAAATCCCCTAATAAGTAAACAGTTTCAACACCGCGCTCTTGAACTATGGCATCCATAGTACTTACGCATTGAACGAAATCCGGAAGGTTATCTAAACAATTGTTTGGCATGTATACACTAAAAACTATTATTTGTTTGTCGCCCGTCGTTATATGGATTGCACTTATTCTAACGTTATCACACTGAATAATCGCTGTAGACGGAAACAGGTTCTTACGCCACAGCAGGGCCGTCCCGCCGTACGGTCGGCCGCGCAGCATCCCCGATGACGTGTCCACAGCTGACGTCCCGGTGCAGGCAAAATCGTCGCTTATACTGCTCAAGTAGCCAAGGTCGCTAGGTAACAGCCAATGTTCTTGAATGGCTAGTATATCCGCAGTTTTGCACAATCGCCTAACATCGTCGATCGATCGTTTAAGGCTTCGACAATTAAACGAAATTAAAGTAACTTCATCGAGTGCCATTATTTTTATTTTAATAATTATGTTTGTTTAAAGCCCGACGTAGCACTCGTAGCGCTTGTAGCGCTCGGCGTAGCACTCGTTGCGTGTTGCACATTCAATGCAGTGTAGGTATTTGCATTATTCGCGACAACACTTTTAGATCTGGATGCAATAAATCGGCGAAATATTATGCCGCTCGGCCACAATAACTCGTTCAAAAACACGTTAACTTTATTTTTACACACATTAAACTTAAAAGCATTATAGTTGCATTTTTTGTTCTTCATTACAATTTGTTCCAGTGTAACGTTATCCTGCGTTTTTTCACGTATGTAGGCAATAATATCGTCTTTCGAGGTATCCTTGTGTACATTTGTAATCAAAATGGGAATATCCGGCTCAGCTGCTTTGAAGTTAGTTTTAGTTTCCGCCCTGCCCATCTTGCCAATGAGACGGTTTTTCGGTGCGGGCTTAGACCGCTTCTCGACTGTTTTCCATTCTCCATTTTTGGCCACATCCGCGTAACACACAATATCCTTCTCACACACTGCGTTCGGCAGGTCGCTATTCTGTACTGCAGCAGATGCATCAGTAAGTTGGTCCATTGTGTCTATCTTTGCAGAATTACCAGCGTACATGACTTGTTTACTCGACGGCTGTGTGACAGAAATGGCGGGCGATAACGGGGGTGAAGATCGAGACGGAGGCGGCGGCGGCGATGACTGTGGCGCGGGGGACTGCGCAAGCGCACTGCTGCTCTTATTAGCGCTGCTGGCTCTGTTCGGCACCGATCGTCGTGCAGGTGAACGAGACGGCGAAATACTAGATTCGCGCAGGCTAGAGTGTGACAATATCGTCTTGTTTTCTTCATCGACACTACGAGAAGACATGTATAGCCCCATTGGCCCGCTATTCAAATATGCACCACGTCGAACGTTAACATTTGAATTTCCAACGTTTCTATAAAATGGATCATTCTCGGTGTATGTTTTTCGACATTCCATAGCAATCTTTTCTAGGTTCTCAAATTGTTCTATTGTAACGTAACGTGCCTTTATGGCTTGCAGATCATTTTTAAGCACCACAATATCTTTTAAAAGTGACGTAAGATCCACAGAGTCGAAGTCTATCGGTGGTAATTTGTGCAAATCCCGGGCCACAAACACAGGAAATTTCTCAGGGTCCGTTTCTCGTGCTAGGTCAATTATATCATCTATATCACGGCGTTGACTTCCATCCCTCCTTCGGATTATTTTTCTTTTCCGTGCCGGAACAGACAAAAACAACAAATCCTTAGCCTTTTTAATGTCCTCGGCTGAGAAAAATGCCACACAAATTCGGCACATACTTTCGTCGTCCATTAAGTGTAACTTATTTATCACAAACGCGAGAAGTTCGTTAACCACAATGTTACAATTGTTGCACTTTAAAGTAGCAGCCATGATGCACTATCGATTCGCGATGCGACCGGTTGCTGCGGATGCGCGCGCGTCACTAATATCCCTCCCCCTCCCTCTTTGTTTCTAATAATATTAGTTATTAGATAGATAGCTCGTGATATTCTGTCGCATCAATCACGTGTCAAGCCTACGGGTTTTTGATGATATTTTAAAGCAAGATATGATTTATTATCTTTTTTTATTGCGGGGTAGTATTTCAGTCACAGGCATTCAAGGGTCTAAGACGGAACTAATTTTATTGATCTTTTTAACACAGAGCGTTAGCTACACTTACTCAACTATATCTAGGGGACATCTTACACAAATCGACCTAGTCCCACGGTAAGCTCAATTAAGGCTTGTGACGTGGGTACCAAGCGACAATATACAGGGTTACTTTTTCACCGGTACAATAAATTTTCCCACATATTTGGTATCGATAATAGATTACATTTATCAAATAAAATTGTCATTTTTTTTTCATTTATTATTAATTTATCCTTCATGCAAATGCAAAATAATGGGCTTACTAATGATAAGACGTCAACGGGGTGCGGGACGCAGAGGGCGGCGGAAAGGGGTGAGCGACCTGCGCACGAGTTGGCAACATAGCAGTTACCTCAATCTCGGTGAATAGGTCACGGTCAGTCCCACGGTTGACACGTAGGTGTGTGCACGCGCGCCGCATCGTACTACCTTCATTCGGAAATTGCTCGTACGAAATGATTCGTAGGTATTTTCTCATTGGGGAAAATACAGTGGCAGCCCAGCGGCTATACGCTGAAGAAAGTGTGCCCCGCCTGGAAAATGCCAGTGTTATAGCCATGGCCAGCCAGGTCAACAGATTTGACCCCGTGTGACTGTTTTGTGGGGTGAGGGTAGGCCCAAAATTTAAAAGACTTAAAAAATCTAATAATAAGTGCATTTGATGAACTTAAAAGTGAGAACTACAGACTTGTGTTGGGAAATATCGAAGGAAACATTCAAAAACGGGCAAGAATGTGTTTAGATAACCACGGCCAACATTTTGAACACTTGCTTAAGTATGTGAATTAATTAATTAGTGTGAGAAATGGAATCCATTAATTAGGTATGTTTTTTTTATTCCAATCATTGTGCATAAAGTTGATTTCAAGTGTTTAAATACGCCTCAATGAAGAAAGTTTCTGTCCTTAGTGCAAGTATGAAGGAAGATTTGGGATCAAGTAAGATTTTTTTGCCAAGTCATAACCATAAGTTGATTATCACCGCCGCTTTTCTAAGCCGCCATGCCACGTGCGATGACGTTGTAAACAAACAGTTGCCAGTTCGTGTGTTTTGCTAGTTATGTACATTAATAATGCGTAATGCGTCCAATTTTCTTATTAGGTTTGCGGCTAAGCTCAAACACCGGTACTTTAGTTTTTTTGTTCTAAAGGGGTAGTAACAAAAAATGCTAGTATTCTGTAACTTGGACTACTATTACGTATGTTGATTTTTTGTACTGGTGAAAAAGTAACCCTGTATATAATAGATAGATACATATAGATACTTAAATACATATACAGCCACGACCAAGAAACAAACATTTGTGATGATAAATCATTACACAAAGAATGCCCTCGCCGGTATTCTAACCCGGAACCTCCAGCTTCGTGGGCAGGGTCACTACCAACTAGGCTACGGCGGCTGACAAAACAAACTATGTATGTACGGTCGGCTCTATATATATATGTATACGATTTTGATCCTTATACCTTTCACATACGTTCCAAAATGTATACCTACATATTATTAGACGTGACTGTACGAAAATCTTGGAATCTTAATTTGACCCCACTTCCCGATCTTTCATTAGGATGACATTTTGAACACGCTCCGAGTTCTGATGACAATACATGACTAGCTAAGAAACTTAATTGAAAATAATTGAAAAAAAGCCTTATTATAAGAGGTAGCGACACATTAAAAATAATTGAGTGCTAATCGATTACGTTAAAAAGAATGGACCACCAAAGTTTATTTTACAAAATATGTAAATATAAAATTTTTAAATGTGTAAACGAATTGAGCGCAAAAAATATGGCGTGCTTAAATGCAATATCGAATTAACTCCACATGAGGGTGTCGCTTAATTAGTTGTTACATATCGTGAATCTAACGATCATTTCACTTAATTTTGCTACAAACAGTGAATCAATCGCCAAACATGTCGCTTAGAACGTTGTTACGGAATAAATTACCCTCATCAATCTCATTACAATAACGAATTAAACGGAAAAACAGCAATTATATTTTATAAACGTTAATGAATGGGTCAACATTATTTCGCTGTTAGTTGCTGTTTCTACTCGGTAACAAAAAAATCTGGCACTTGTATTTCTTTTTCACGCTAGATTTTAATCCATAGCTACATCAGAAATTGAAAACAAAACATCATCTCATACAAAAATGACCACTGCGTCACGTTTTTTAGGGACAAATAAAATAAGTAAAAAAAGTTTTAATTTAAACGGTTTTTATTGCACCAAAAACTAGAAAATAAAAATTAGTTGTAACTAACCGTAAAAGCTACTTTCTGTAGATTAGTCACGTGAAACTATTATCACTGTAGTCTTCCCAAGTTGGATGCTGAAAGCCACGTTTAGCCTCTATGTCAGTGGATTAAGCGTTACTTAATCGGAAACTTTTACCAAACTGAAATAAAAACGTGGGGCGTACGCAATTGTGTTTAAGTTACTATAGTTATTTAAGAACAAACATAGAAATCAAGACAGCAATACTGTAATAAGTTTTGTTCTGGCTTTGATAAAAGTTATTTACCTCTGTAGAAGTGTTGGAACAGAAGGATGATTAATTGCAAAATTAAAGCTACAATTTCATATTTTGAACTTGTATGTTTCTTTGTAATAACGCCCCACGTTTTTATTTTAGTTTGGTAAAAGTTTCCGATTAAGTAACGCTTAATCCACTGACATAGAGGCTAAACGTGGCTTTCAGCATCCAACTTGGGAAGACTACAGTGATAATAGTTTCACGTGACTAATCTACAGAAAGTAGCTTTTACGGTTAGTTACAACTAATTTTTATTTTCTAGTTTTTGGTGCAATAAAAACCGTTTAAATTAAAACTTTTTTTACTTATTTTATTTTCAAGTTTTTAGTGCAATTGTAAAGTTAATTTCCGATACTATATCTACTTATTCTAGATCAAAGATGTTGTTTGTAATATGACAATTATGGATGCTAGCGTTTAACTCTCGCGCTTGAATCACGACACATGTAAACGTAATGGACATTATTTTATGTGTAACGAGAGGGGTATTCCTACTGAATAGACATTTTTAGATATCCGACACTAAAAAAATGTCAGCTTGAATGCCCGAAGTGTCTCAAATGGACGTGTTAATTGTTAGATATCAGAGATTTGACAATAAGGAATATATCAATCAATTTGGTTTATTGAGAAAATCAAGGTTACATTTTCATATTGAACACAATATACAAGTCGAATTTCGGACTATAAAATATAAACTCATACTGTCAGTCGACCAACCGGAGGACCGCAGGTCTGACGGAAAGTCCGACGCGAACCGAGGGCCCAAAGGGTCAATCCATGCAGTCTATCAACCGGAGAGCCATAGGCTCGACGGCACTATGGCACGCACTACGTGAACCGGAGGGACTCACACTCTCTGTCTATCAACCGGACGGGCGCAAGCCCGACGGCACGCCCTACGTGAACCCGAGGGATATACTCATACTCTGTCTTATCAACCTGATGACTGCAGGTCCAACGGCACGTCCTACGCGAGTCATTTACGCTGTGAGTCTATCAGCTGGAGGGCCGCAGGCCCGACGGCTCGCCCTGCGCGATCCACTCACGCTGTCACTCTATCAGCTGGAGTGCCGCAGGCTCGACGGCTAGCGCTACGCGAACCACTCATGCTGTCACTCTATCAGCTGGAGGGCCGCAGGCCCGACGGCTCGCGCTACGCGAACCACTCATGCTGTCACTCTATCAGCTGGAGGGCCGCAGGCCCGACAGCCCACCCTACGCGAACCACCCACGCTGTCACTCTCTCAGCTGGAGAGCCGCAGGCACGACGGCTCGCCCTACGCGAACCACTCACGCTGTGAGTCTATCAGCCGGAAGGCCGCAGGCCCGACGGCTCACCCTACGCGAACCACCCACGCTGTCACTCTATCAGCTGGAGGGCCGCAGGCCCGACGGTTTGCCCTACGCGATCTACTGACGCTGTCACTCTATCAGCTGGAGGGCCGCAGGCCCGGCGGCGTGCCCTTCGCGATCTACTGACGCTGTCACTCTATCAGATGGAGGGCCGCATGCCCGACGGCTCGCCCTACGCTACGCGATCCACTCACGCTGTCAGTTACTCAACTGGAGGGCCGCAGGCCCGACGGCTCGCTCTACGCGAACCATTCATGCAGTCACTTTATCAGCTGGAGGGCCGCAAGCCCGACGGCTCGCCCTACGCGATCCACTCACGCTGTCAGTCTAGCAGTCTAGCTCACCCTACGCGACTCACTCACGCTGTCACTATATCAGCTGGAGGGCCGCACGCCCGACGGCTCACCCTACGCGATCCACACACACAGTCACTATATCAGCTGGAGGGCCGCAGGCCCGACGGCTTACCCTACGCGATCCACTCACGCTGTCACTATATCAGCTGGAGGGCTGCAGGCCTCATAAGAAGGCTCAAGGTCACCCAAAGGGCAATGGAGAGGGCTATGCTAGGAGTCTCTCTGCGATATTGGATTAGAAATGAGATCATCCGCAGGAGAATCAAAGTAACCGATATAGCTCTTCGAATCGCTAAACTGAAGTGGCAGTGGGCGGGCTCGTTGCGCGTGAAACCGATGGCCGTTGGGGCGGTAACGTTCTCGAGTGGCGGTCACGTACCGGAAGGCGCAGCGTGGGTAGGCCGATTTCACAAGGTCGACTCATGACCTGATGAAATCTTTGGGGGAGGCCTATATTCACCAGTGAAGGTCTTTCGGCTGATATGATGATGATGACGATGATAATGAAATCCGTGTCTCTACCAAATATCTAAAGCAGTACTTCAAAATCTGCATAACGCTAAACCTAGCGGTTGTGGCAGGCAGTAACACTGGAGTATCAGATTTGAGGAGTTGGACGTTAGTATTAAATTCGCATGTTTCTACTTAAGTAATATCTAAAGAACTTCTTTAAAATCAAGACATCGATAAAAGATAAACCTTGCGGTTATTGTAGGCAGTACTGCAGCATCAGGAGTGAGGAGTTGGAAGTCAAGATCAGGCTGTTAGTATTTGATTATGCCAAACATGCTACACATTCATTTTCACGTGTCTAACACTCTCGGTTAAGGCAAGCAGTACGTCTGCAGCATCAGGCTTTGAGGATACAAGGATACAAATATTATAATATTGCATTGTCATGGGGACTTGATAAGAGTTCCAAATTTCATTGATTTTGGTGCAGTAGAAGTGGTCGAAAAATCTATCACAAGATTTGAAGCATCGACGACAGTTGATACGCGGTGAAGTTAATAAAAACCGTTTAAAAATAAGACAACGAAAAGAATTTTGACCATAGATATATGAAAGAGAGAGATTTGTAACGAAGCGAAATCGTAATGAGTCTCGGTGTCTCCGAGGTCGGGCCTTTGCCACGCTGTGATTGGCTAAAGCGCGGAGTGAAGCGCGGCACTAGAGAAGAGGCTACGTCGATAAATTATTATCCATAGATATTTGGTAAGGCCGGAATATTAAGAAAAACATTAAAATCGATCTATCATTCAATAAGAAACAAATACAGATTAAAATATCGCATTGAACGATGTATCTAATCTTTATAAACATGTATTTGAATATGAACAAAGCAATTTATTAACGACATTATCTTAGTTGTGGCTGGGCATCAAATGAACAAATAATTATTTAGACGGTTGTACCCTTAATAAACAAAATGTTATCTTCCGTTTCCGCGATGGTCACATATTTAAAAAAAAACAATTTCAACCTTTGACAACGGTTATTGTAAGAGGTTTAAAATAATGAATATACACGATATAATCTATTTATATTGTTTTACCTTTATGAAGATAAGATATTTATACAAAGGTCAAAATATGAAAGAAAAATTGAATAAATAATCAAATACCTTAACAATTTATCGACCCTATTTGTCATCGGCACGGTCAGTCGTACCTCTAGTTCGCGGCCTGTTCGCAGCGGCCGTACCAAGAAATGACAGTACGGTTGTGAATATCGCTAGCAATTCGATACATTGCGCGGTCGCTTACGAAATTGTGACTTGCTTGCTATTCTAAGCCGTCAATGTAAAACGCACATACAATTTTCATTCAGTTGTCACTGAATAGTTCGACCAATTGGTACGCCCAAGTAAAATCATTATGACGTTTATGTCAGCGGTTTGTTGTTATATATTATTTGTAAAAATACGTGGTTTTGTCAACTAATAATTAAAAAAATCAATAGTTACATGTGGTACGTGACTCAATAGTCCTTGAAATGTTTATTTACACTCCTATTTTTACAAGAAATAACGGCACAATTCAGCATTTTGCGGATATGTCCGAGCTCATTCTGCAGTCGCGGGTAAGTTGCGACTGGCTCATAGGGCGC
The DNA here is from genome assembly GCA_025490895.1 of Thaumatotibia leucotreta. Lineage (NCBI taxonomy): Eukaryota > Metazoa > Arthropoda > Insecta > Lepidoptera > Tortricidae > Thaumatotibia > Thaumatotibia leucotreta. The sequence goes on from JALPQI010011820.1 coordinate 20,368, forward strand.
GCATCTGTCACACTATAAAGGCCTATCGGCCATAACGCTGCGACCTGTTCCATGCCTCCGTTAGGTATCTATACTGATCTGTGATTTTGACCCAAATAAAGTTGTACGTATAACTGTACTTTTAAACACATGTTAAGTTTCACAGTGAAAACGGTAAGTAGTTTCTGCTTTAAAAATGCACTTACAACACTGAATTCAAATTTATAACCTTTTGAGCTAGGTAAGTAATTTTCTCAGTTTGACCAATTGTCGCTTGATCGCTTATTCCATTCCATAACACTGTCCAATTATGTCGACGCAGACACCAAAATGTTTTACTTATTTAATTAAAACAGTTTAGTAAACAAAAAAACTCAACACCTTTAGCTATTAAACGTATTAGTGTTACTGTATTTATAAACTAACCCCCTTATTCATAAACATCTAACTTAGTAAGCTGCTAAGTTTGTCGGTTAACTTCAAACTCGGGTAAATCCATATCTGACATTTTACAAGATTTTTGTAAATAACAAAACGTTAAGAAATTGGTTTTATTTCTATTTCATAGTGTTAAGAATGAGGGTTTTCGATAATTTTTCTGCCACCAGGCGGCGCTTCGTACGCACCTGGTCTCGACAGCCGTCAGATTCATACTATTCATAGGCACCTGGGCCTAAAATATTGAAATTCTATTTTATTTGGAAGAGAATTGGTTTTGTAATGGATTACGACTAATACATGGTCGTCGAACTGAAGATTGAACTCTAAAACAGGCGCTCAAAGTCACTGGTATTCAAAATAATTACTATAACTTTGTTAATTTCATGAGAATTGACTTGGAACTATTTTATTTATTTATTTTAGGTAGCAATATGACTAAAGTAATGGTTTTCAGAATAAATAAACCTATAAATATGTTGAAAATTAAATGCGCGTATTTATTTTGACAGTTCGTTATACGGTCGGCTCAGTGCTGCCATCTCACCTCCCCATAGCGGCAGAAAAAGTATCAAAAACCCTCATTGGACATACGCACGGGAGGAGACGTGCGGGGAGCTGGCAGAAGACGAAGACTTAACCTACTCCGTCGGCAACAGACGACACCGAAATTAATTTGTTTTATAATTGTTGTATTGAATAAACCAGCCTATTTTGATACAGTCCTCTTTCATTGAACGTCCCTGTAGGACCCTAACCCTAACACATGGGTTAAGTATAATTTCGTGTAGTTTTTGAGAAAAATAAAGTTAAAATCGCAATATTTTATCAAAATCAGGTAAATCCATATGACGGTTTATTTCAAATGAAGGTAAGTCCATTAAAGCCAATCAGCGAAAGAAGTTTGTTCAATATGGCTGTCAGTCAACGTCAATTCTGCGGCGTATTTTTTTTCAAATCTTGATAAATCCAGGTATATCAAAATTGGTGTGATGCTTTCTGCCCACGCCACAGACTCAATTAGAATCCTGATTATTGTAAACAAATGTTCAAGATATGTACATAATTTGTACGTCATTTAAAAAAAAAGTACGTTATAGGTTTTGGAGATTTTGAACAAAATTAGTGGCGTGGGCAGAAAGTATGCTCCCTAGCCACGCCACCTAAAATAGCGCAGTAGAACTGTCGATTGTTATTTTTAGAGTGTTAAATAATTGTACGAAAATTGTTCGTCCTGAATATAAGCAACCCGCCGTCCAACCGTCCACCGTGTAACACTAGCTTTTGCCCGCGGCTTCGCACGCGTAGATTTTGGACTTCTATAAAAAAATATATTTTCAACCGACTTCAAAAAAGAAGTTCTAACCTAAACTAAACCTGCTTTGATAGCCGTTTGCTTATGTGTGGGGTCGCAGTTCTAACCTAACCTAAACCTACTTTGATAGCTGTTCGCTTATGTGTGGGGTCGCAGTTCTAACCTAAACTAAACCTACTTTGATAGCCGTTTGCTTTTGTGTGGAGTCGCAGTCCTAACCTAAACTAAACCTACTTTAATAGCCGTTAGTTTCGGTGTGGGGTTGGAGTTCAAACCTAACATAAACCTACTTTCAAAGCCGTTCGTTGCTGTGTGGGGTTACTATTCAAACCTAACCTGAACCTCCTTTGATAGTCGTTTGTTTTTGTGTGGAGTCGCATTTCTAATCTAACCCAAAACCTATTTTGATAGCCGTTCGTTTCTGTGTGGGGTCGCAGTTATAACCTTTCCTAAACCTAAGTAGAATCTTACCTTATTACATTCTGTTTGAAGTCTGTTTCATTACTTTCATTGAACATCATATTAGTATGATATAATTAAATACTTAATTGCAAATAAACTACACAAATTAGAAAGCTGAATTTACAGTGAGGCGGCCCGCGTACCCGCGCTGCTTATACATATAGGTACTGTCCGCGAGCTGTCAAACAAACATTTGAAATTCGTTCGCTTTGAATCATATGTCGCCATGCAAAATTGTAGATATTTTTAACGAACAAACAAATAAATATGGTTTTGTCTAGACTTAAAAACTAAAACCTCACAATGACCTTTTATGTAGCAAACTGCATTACTTACCAAAATTTAATATTAAAAGTATCTACGTATTCATCGTACCTATGTTACTCGTATATAACATGGTATGTAGATAAATACCTACATCTTCATTTGCAAAAACACTTCTATGAAGTTTTGAATTAAATAGCCCAACGAATCTGGTTCCTTCTTACAAACTTTAACCTTCCATTTAACCCCCATAGGGAATGAATTTTCAAAAAACCTGAAACACGTGTTTACTTATTTATTGTTAAAAATATTCATGTGAAGTTTCGAATAAAATAGCCCAACCAATCTTATTTCCCCATACAAACTTTAACCCTCCATTTAACCCCTTTAAGGGATGAATTTTCAAAACACCTGAAACACGTGTTTACTTATTTATTATTAAAAACATTCCTGTGAAGTTTCGAATAAAATAGCCCAGCTAATCTTATTTCCCTATACAAACTTTAACACTCCATTTAACCCCCATAGGGAATGAATTTTCAAAAAACCTGAAATAAGTGTTTACTTATTTATTGTTAAAAACATTCATGTGAAGTTTCGAATAAAATAGCCCAACTAATCTTATTTCCCCAAACAAACTTTACCCCTCCATTTAACCCCCATAGGGAATGAATTTTCAAAAAACCTGAAATACGTGTTTACTTATTTATTGTTAAAAACATTCATGTGAAGTTTCGAATAAAATAGCCCAACTAATCTTATTTCCACATACAAACTTTAACCCTCCATTTAACCCCCATAGGGTATGAATTTTCAAAAAACCTGAAATACGTGTTTACTTATTTATTGTTAAAAACATTCCTGTATAGTTTCGAATAAAATAGCCCAACCAATCTTATTTCCCCATACAAACTTTAACCCTCCATTTAACCCCTTTAAGGGATGAATTTTCAAAAAACCTAAAACATGTCTTTACTTATTTATTATTAAAAACATTCCTGTGAAGTTTCGAATAAAATAGCCCAACTAATCTTACTTCCCCATACAAACATTAACCCTCCATTTAACCCCCATAGGCAATGAATTTTCAAAAAACCTGAAATACGTGTTTACTTATTTACTGTTAAAAACATTCCTGTCAAGTTTCGAATCAAATAGCCCAACTAATCTTATTTTCCCATACAAACTTTAACCCCCCATTTAACTCCTTTACGGGACGAATTTTCAAAAATCCGTTCTTAGTGCGCCTTAAAACATTATAAAGAATCTACATGCCAAGTTTGAACTCTCTAGGACCAGCGGTTTGGGCTGTGCGTTGATTTAAGTCAGTCAGTCAGTCAGTCAGTCAGGACATTGCCGTTTATATATATAGATTATAAAAATAACAATCAACAGTCCTACTGCGCTATTTTGGGTGGCGTGGCTAGGGAGCATACTTTCTGCCCACGCCACTAATTTTGTTCAAAATCTCCAAAACCTTTAACGTACTTTTTTTTTAAACGACGTACAAATTATGTACATATCTTGAACATTTGTTTACAATAATCAGGATTCAAATTGAGTCTGTGGCGTGGGCAGGAAGCATCACACCAAAATTGTATAATTCCCCACTGAGTTTTTTCAAAGATAGATACATTGTAAACGATTATATCAAATGAAGGTAGGTAAATCCAATCAAAATTCATATTGAAAATAATAAACTAGTTGAGATGGTTTTTAAGCTGAGTTTATCGAACAGGATTTTTTATTGCTTTAGCGATAATGTAAGAAAATTGTTTTTAAATTCACCGAATTATCACTTTTTTCAATAATCTCTCAAGTGGTTAGAGTGGATTTATCAGAGTTTGCAGTTAACCGACTCAAGTATGCTTCGTCCTTTTCGTTCTTATAGACATATTGGTAAGACTGAAAGGAACAAAGATGTATATGAACGATTATTAATAGGGGTAAGATTCTGTAGGTAGTACTGTAAAACTACCTAAGTATAGTCCAAACGCTCACAACAATAGTCCAAAACTTAATCGAGTAACTTCTATTAGGATTTAGCATTAATCGTGCTATTCATATAAAGACAATATGTACAAAGTGATTACAAAAATGAATTGTGCCCATGATACACTGTGACCCAGTCTCCCCTACTCAAAACAGTTGAAACTCAAAATCTCCAATTTCATGTTAATGCAATTTTACTGCAATTATTGCAGAATCATGTTAATAGGAGAGGCCTGCGTCGAGCTGTGGACTAAGATAAGCTGATGATGACATAAATGAAAAAATTGCACAATTAAGGATTTAATCTATACTCTACAATAAACTCTGTCAGTAAAATAGGCTGCAAATTCAAACAATTTTAGTGTGAAGGGCTGGCTGCCCATAGAAAATTTGTATTTGCCGCCTTTTTTACTAAGGGCTTAATCTATCACGTCATACTGTATAGGGGGAGGGGGGGTCAAGAAAAAATCACCAATTATCACCATAGGGGAGGGGGGGTCATCGGACAAATCACAAGTAAGTTTTTGTTACTCTCTGCTGAACATCATTATAGCTAGTAAAAAAAAAATATTTATTCTTTTCTTGTTAAATGACCAGATATCAAACCCCGAACTGAGTTTTAAAACTTCGTGAGCACTGCGCAGTGCGCACTGTTGTTAAAAGGACTACTTGAGTTGCCAATAAACTACACGTCGTAATGGCTAGGGGGGGGTGTCCTGAAAATATCACCAAATATCACCATGGGGGATGGGGGGGTCTAAAATAGGCCAAAATCGTCGACATGATTAATGGACAAGCCTTAACAGTGATTGTTGGACAAAGCAGGGATCGAAATAGTTAAATAAATTAAAATGTTTTACACTTTTTATGTAGTTTTCAGAAGAACGAAATTCGAACCGTTCTTTTGTATGGAGGAAAAGCCGTTATCCGATCCCTGGGGCAAAGTATTGTTTGGTACTTACATCATTTTCTGCATCATTATTGTCTGTTGCATTATTTGGTGCATTTGCCACCGCTACCGGGCAGTGGCAGGGTGACTTTAAGCGCTTCTTACACATGGTGAAAGTAGACTGCGCCTGATGGTGACCCTGAAATGTTTCACCAACAGTTTTATTCATGTTTGAGCATTCTTCAAAACATTGATTTTTGATCACATTTCCCATTTTATTATTGATAAAAATAAGGCTGTTAAGTGTCAACCAAATTTAAAAAACTGTCCTAGAAAGTTTGTATGGAACTTTTCTTTTTTGTTACCAAAAATGTTTCAAATCCTGGTAACAGAAAAGGAATATACCATATAGATGTGATCCAAATAAGCAAACTATCATAGGATCCAAACCATAACTTTGACTTATTTTTAGACAACAGCGAGATGAGTGTACAGGAGTAGGCCCCCCACAAGGTGGACTGATGACCTGGTGAAGGTCGCAGGTGTCCGCTGGATGCGGGTGGCGCAGGACCGGTCATTGTGGCAATCTTTGGGGGAGGCCTATGTTCAGCAGTGGATGTCTTTCGTCTGATATGATGATGATGATGATGATTATGAGATGAGCTTGACATTGATTATCTGTTATATCAGACTATGGCAGGTAAAATTCTATTAAATTGTGATTCTATGGGTGACTCAAAAGAATGTAGCCATAGTAATGAGTGACATAAAACTGTGATTGTGACATGCCCCAACTAAAGTTGACGGTCCAAATAAACGGTTTAAATGTCACAACCTTATGAACTTAATGATCATTACTAGTCATATAATAGGCTATCAAAAAGTTGGAATAAACAAATATTTTTTTATAAAAACTTATTTTAAAACAATTGATGAAAACAAAATGATATAATTTTCTATGCTGTTTAGCTTTAGCTCATAAAACGAATTACTAATATTTGGGCCTTGTATTAGTGGTTTTGTGGGTCTACCCACATCCTAATGTAATTGTAAAATATATGTCTAGAAAATAGGGAGAAGAAAGTAGAAGAAATCATGTTTATAATATGAGTAATTCAGATAAAAATTGTAGAAGGCAAGTAGTTACTCATTTAGCTAGCTGTAATTAGTATAAATACTTTGCAAAGGCGCGCCTAAAAATTTAGATATATTATGTGGGTAGGTACCTAGTTCTCTATAAAATAAGCATTCACAAGTCTACTTACGATTCAAGTGTTCCTCCTGTAATTATACTGTAGCAATCGTTGTTATGATGCTTAGGGCGTCATTGCTGCAGCCTTTACTTTATTTTGTAAAGAAAATTAATAATAATCTAGAAAAAGCGAATAACCGAACCGAACTTAACTGAATCAAAATGTCAAATGAACGTCAAACTATCGAATCAAAATGTCAATTAACTTTTTTGTCTTTGTGGTCAGATGAAAGCACTAAGTCATACTGCCTATCAAGTATTAGTTGTCAAGTATAAAGTAAAGCTACTTACTTATTATATTAAGCAGAAAAAGTAATACTCTAAAGCCTAACAACTTTCTATTTGACCCTGACACAGTGTCGCTACAAACAGTTTACCTATGGCAATAATGTGATGTCATGTCAGTAACCAATTGCAAAACATTTTCCAATGGAATACTATTCAATCCTTCGTCCTTTCTTTGGTTTAAAGATTTTATTGTATTTAAGACTATTTTTCTTGCTTCTATTGGTATCTTTTTCGGCATTTTTATGATGAAATCTTTTAAGTCGCGATATATTTTCTTTTTGTTTACATCGGTGACATTCGATGACATTCAACGCCTGGCCTACTACCGCGAAAATTGAAATTCGTAAATTTCGAGGATGTTTCTCTGTCACTCAAACGAAGGCGTCATTAGAGTGAGAGAGACAAATCCTCGAAATTTACGAATTTCGATTTTTGCGGTAGGGCCGCTGATGTCAAACAGTAATCATTGCCAGTAAAATAAATTAGTGTCACTGAAAATCCGCAACATGGCGAGTGTCAAATAGTAAGTTGTTAGGCTTTTAAAAGCTATTAAGCTTATCTACACTTGTATTGAATCATAATGAAAAAAAAGGCGTGTAAAAAGGAATGTATTAATAATATGACAGGAAGATTTTACCTGTCAGTAGAAAAAGGCGGCAAGTTAAAAAAAATATAGCAACGAAGTGTTAGCCAGTTAGCCCCGCGTATTGATAGTTGATAGTTTGAATTTCGTACAGTTGTAAGGCCTGTAACTGCTACAATGCATTTTATAAATCTAATAAGGTTAAACGCGCACGAAGGGTTCCGTACTTCCATATCACTATCAATTTATCATTTTAAAAAGTTACCGTCTGTTGTGTGGGAGTCACCTTATAGATAATTAATTATATCCTATTCTATTCTATCTATTTTCATTCTCCTTTTTAGTATTTGTTATTATAGCGGTAACAGAAATATGGCAACTCTCATTTTGTGTATTACCAGAGATTATTTTGGTATCACCGTTTACGAGATACAGCCTGGTCAAAGAGCCTGTCTGAAAGACAGACAGTAGAGTAACAGGATCCTGTTTTACCATTGGTTTTACCGTTTAGGTACGGAACCCTAAAAATTGACCAAATTAATTTAGGAATCATTCTAACTAAGCTATGAAAAGAATAAAAAGATGTTAATTTTTAATATTTGTTTTATTGATAAGTAACAAGGAATCTGAACCTTACAATAAGAACAGCCATAATGATCACAATCGAATTAATCAATTATCAGTACCAATGATATTTTCCACAAATCAACGGGTCTAATGTCAAGCGGGCAAATGCAACTATGAGGTAATTCCGACTAATTGAAATTACCTACTCTTAATTTGTAAAAAGATCATACTTACCTACTATTGTATTGAGTTGCTTTTGAAATAAATCAAAGAATGTTCTAGGTATCTACCAAAACTTCTTAAAAACAGATTTAAAGTCCATTAGTTGAAATTACCTCATAGTTGTATTTGCCCCGCTTGACCTTATAACTAATTTAATCAAAAACATTGAAAATTATCTTATCTTACTCCTTTAGAAATATGAATTATCATTGTAACAAAGTATCTAATAATTTCAAAGAAAAACATGTATAATAATATTAATAATCAAGTAACAGTGGTATTTGAATGATTAACATTATCTTACTACAATCACAAATAACTTCACTTAAATTATAAGCAATATCAACTACGTATTGTCTTAAAGACATGTTTGATTTGCTATTAAACAAAAAACTTTTTTGAAATAAAACTCTGATTACATCAGATCAGTCTCATCACTAACTTAATAATTATGAAATCAAAATCACTTTTACTTAGCACACTTCCCTTACAAATCATCATTATTTTAAGAACTTCGAAATTACACATTTTCATTTAATGAAAATAAAGTGTTTACATAATCACACCACAATGGCAGCATTAGATAATAGAAAAAAATGAACTCAACAAGAAAAACAATTCAATGAAAATTAAACAATTCTAAAAGTATTTAAATCATCATTTACACAAAATAATAAATTCTTAATGTAATGTATCCATGCAAAACATGCAACATTCTCATCGAATTATCATAAAGGAATACTTAGGAGTTGTATACAGCATGATCCACCAGCCAGAGAAAACCTTAGACGCGTCATATTATTATGACTTTGTCCTAACATTTACGAGCGAGTTCAAAACGAGGCGAACACGACGAATTCGTTACGCGCTCGCAGCGAACTCGCTGCATAATCGCCTTCTTAAGTGTTATATTAAGACAAAGTCATAATAATTAGTGTGATAAGTACCGAGCAATTTTTACTATGGGACCAACCTTGAAATCGAGGGAAAAGGTAACTGTCGTACGTTTTGACCGTGAGAAATTCATGACATTGTGTCTGTGAGTTCTTGTATATTCACGATTCTTGGCTTGGTCCTTCAGTAAGAGTTGGTCATCAGGGGCAAATTACAAGCAGAAGTCTCTTTTAGATCTCTCTTACTAGAAAGAGACTTCCGCTTGTAATATTAGTTGTAATTTGTTATTCTGATTTACACATACGTGGTTTCTGGGGTGATCAGTGACAGGTGAACCAATCGGTATACATCCACAGATTTTCCATGTTCTTAACAGTCAACATCCTTAAACTTTCGAATAATATTTCACTCATCAACTATTCTTCCTCTTCTTCTTCCTCATCATCATCATCCTCTTGAGCCCTCATCAGAAACAGCTCGCTCAAGAAGCTCCCACCTTTCCCCATGCAGGTGACAACACTGAACATCTGAGCGACCCTGTGTTTGTCTTTATCGCTGAGGGGTGCAGGTATCCGCAGCGCTATGTACTTGCTGAGAACCGCTCGCATTAGCTGGAGGTGATGATGTGAATTGTGTCCCGGGCACCACCAGTTCCAGCTTGCCAATCGTCGGAGAACCCAACCCCGGAGACGATTTGGAGACATTTTCATCCGGAGAGCTCGTTCACCCTCCCAACAGATCTTAAAAAGCTCTTCGCTGGGCAGGCATACTGCCTTCAGATGTTTCAGGGTTATGTATTTGTGAAACCATCGCTTCTTATCCGTACACATTGTGTCTATACAGGTTTCACATTTGAGACATTTAGCGAATTTGGCTGCTATCCAGCCGGCTAGATATCCTGTCATGTACTTTCTAGCTGATAGATCCATTTCAGTGTCTAGCGCTTTGGAGTACTCTTTGACTAGTTTGGTCGCCCGCTCCATGTGGGAGGTTTTGGGAAGTTTCTTAGGCCTGTACTGAAAGGAGTATACTTCATCGTGAGCGCGTTTGCCAGATGTTAGCTTGATGGTAACAGCCGGTGGAAATTTATTCTTCATCTGCCAATTTTCCATTTTAACATTCCTGTCAGTGAAGTTCGGGTTTTCCTCAAGTTCATCGAGCAAGTAATCGTAGAACTCTTGAAAAGTGGAGCCGTTGAATTCTTCCACGTCTAAGTGTCTAAATGCTCTAATATTCCTAACAAGGTTCTCGACGTGGTCTTTGCACAGACGGTGGGGATTCAAGCTTGTCAATACTCGATCTTTTTCTACCAGAGTTGAGTACAAGTGCTTGAAACTCTCGATGCAAATTAGAAATGCAATAAACCCACAAGCGGGCTTACCGTCAACAAAAGAGCGAAACTCAAATCTCTTGTCAAGAGCTAGATTTTCTTTGTCGAAAGGCGATAAAGCGTTGTCTCGATCACAGAACAAAGCTATCATGTACTCTTTCGCCTTTGTAATGGGTTCTGCTATATCGGCAAAGTTTGTAGTAACCTTCGTATGAAGAATATCATACAGAGTATTCACGATTTCGATGTATCTTCTAGTAGGCGCTGAGTCACCGAAGGAACCTGGGAACAATTCTTCGCAAAGCTCAATGGCAGGTACTAGACTTTCACTAAAAATCTCAGTCGTAAGACCAACCTTCGCGATGTGATTTCGTAAAAGCAGAAACTTGGGCCGCTCGTAATCCATAATTTCGTCAGAATAAAGTTTTCTCAGTTTCCTGATTAAATTCCAGCGTACTCTCTTCCCTTCATCGTCGCGTAGAATTTTTTTGACTTTAAGCATGTGGCGGGCGCTACGGATCGCCAAACAGGGATCGATCCAGACCGCTACCTCAGCTTCGCAAACTGGGTGCTTAAAAACGGTTTTCAAATTGTTAACATCCTGAAAGGAGCAGCCTAAGAATTCTGCAGGAGTCGGAGAGTCTAGAGTGATGGCAACAACATCCACTCCAGAATCGTGGCATTGTGTGAGGCAAACCCTTATTAACTCTGCGTGAGTTTCTGCTGGCATGCGCTTCGCGAAAAAGTAGCCTATAGGTAACTTCCAGTCTTCATCCATGCTCACAAGCACGAAAACGAAAGTTATAATAGCTTTGTCAGTGTATTCGAAGTTACAGCCACCTCCATAGTCTACTTGATCGTAATCCCAACCGTAGTTTTTCATGAAAATATCTCTAGACATCAAAGCACATGTCAGTCTCCTACCAGCGGCTTTTTTCTTTAAAATATCAAAAGCTCTCCCGGAAAGACCTGGTTTTTCATGTTTCTTCACATACAATGAGCATAATACCTTGTGTTCGGGGAGAGGGGTGTTGAAGTTCTTCAGAATATATTTGTAACATGACGGCGAATAGAAATTCAGGAAGAAGGCGAATTCTATCAACTCTTCCGTGTGTTTATGGAAGATATCAACAGCTTCATTATTCTTATAATGTTTATCTATGTCTTTGACATAAGTTTCCAGAACATCTACATATTCGTACTCATCCGAAAGTAGCTTTTTCTTTACTAAATGTGCAAGAATAAATTTGAAGCTCTTTGTCTTCTTGGTAGTAGCTTTTACTTCAGTTTTCGATTCCTGATCCATCTTTTGAGGTTCCTGCTTACTTGTTGATGCTACATTCACAATTTGTTCTTCGTTTTTACTCGCCTGATTAGTATTTAAAATATTCTTATCGTTTTCTTCAGACATGCTAACACAAGTTTCATTTTGATTTTGTTTGTCAGTCATGGAGTCTGTGACTGATGATAATTTGCAACATTTAAGACATTTAGCAACAGTATATTCGACATTACTGACTATCTCTTCATCAATTGTTTCATTTACAATTTCCTGAGGTAATGATGCATTTTGCTGTTTCTCTTCATTACATTGTTTATCTCCTATTTCCATAGTCATTTGTTTCTGTTGCATACTGTCATTTATTGTTTCACTTGCGGTAGCTTCCGATTTTTCTTGATGCATTGTCAGACCTTCCTGGTTAGACACTTTGTCTTTGGTTATATTTTTACTATCTCCTTGTGCACTAGATTCACCAATTTCCTTTGAATCTTCAGGTTTTTCTTTCTTATTGATTTTACTGTCACCTTCATTTACATTCCCTCTAATATCTCCATGTTCACTACATTCAACAGTTTCTTTTGCATCTTTCGTATTTTCTTTCTTGTCGATTTGACTTACACCATCATTTACGTGACCTACATCTCCACGGTTACTACGTTCGCCAGTTTCGTTTGCTTTAGGCGTTTCTTTTGTATCGGTCTGACCGCGCCCTCTCATACGAGCCATATTTTCCAAAAATGCCTTCAAAAGGTTTTCAGCCTCGCCTTCGCCCTCGTGTCCATCTTCTGACGACTCCGATAACTCAGCTTCAGGGAATTTAGGCATTAAGGGTCTGATGTCCTCTTCACGAATATCAGTTTTTTGATCAAACGATTCTTGAGACATTAATCCGTTGTCCTTGAGCATCAGCCACATGATCATGTCAGGTGTGACCCGATTGCCGGTGGCGGAGTCTGCATCGGAATCTGAAACTCCGTCATCGGAGCTGGTTTCCGAGAAAGACTCGTCTGAATCTATGGGTTCGTCTTCATCTTCACTGACATGTAGGCCCTGAAATGTGGTAAGATTTATATTAGTTGGGTAAAAAGTAATCCCATTACTATTTCTGATTACTTTTGTATGTGCACTAGTTTGTACAAAGTAATACAAATGTAATTTACAGTAATTATTAAAAGTAATCACTTTTTACACAACTCTGATTTGTATTGGAGTATGAGGGGCAGCCGCAAACTTCGAAAATCATAATTTACGTGCACCAAGGGTGAGCTACATATTTGCCTTCAAATATGACATACATCATATTTCTTCGGCCTTTTACAATCGGCTTTTATCATGCTCGGAAGGACCCCGTGCCTAAAGTATGGAAAATGTGGTTTCAGTTAAATGGGCTGGGATTTCGATATTCTGTAGACGTCAGTGCTCTGAACAAAAGTCGCTGCAAAATGAGTGCTACCACGGTTTCCGAGACCCTGTCTAAGTTATGACTGATTTTACATCTACCCTCCTATGAGTTGAGATTCCGATGAAATAAAAAATTAAGGGTAAAATAAAAGAAAACATCTTCAGAGTATCTTATTTCTTAGAAAGCATTTCGCATAACTGTCAAAAAATTAAAATTTTTGTACATTTTAATGTGATTTTCGGCAAGCGTAATATAGGACGCCCTCACGCAAGGTGGAGCGACGATTTGAGCAGGATGGCAGGAGCTGGATGCGAGCAGCCGAAGATCGAGAACGGTGGCGTGAAATTGGGGAGGCCTATGTCCAGCAGTGGACTGCGATAGGCTGATGATGATGATGTGATTTTAAGGGTGAAGATCGAGAACGGTGGCGTGAAATTGGGGAGGCCTATGTCCAGCAGTGGACTGCGATACTGCTGATGACGATGATGATGATGATGTGATTTTAAGGGTGACTCAGGAGAACGTAACCATAGCAATAAGTGACAAAAAAGTGATTGACACAAAATGATGGTATCAGCATTGCACCACGCGAAGCCCTAACATAAAGTAAATAAATAAATATCTTGGGACATCTTACACAAATCGACCTAGTCCCACGGTAAGCTCAATTACTTAAGGCTTGTGATGTGGGTACCAGGCGACAATATATATAATAGATAGATACATATTGATACTTAAATACATAGACAGCCATGACCAATGAACAAATATTTGTGATAAATAAATACACAAATAATGCCCTCGAAAATAATTCGAACCTGGAACCTCCAGCTTCGTAGGCAGGGTCACTACCAACTAGGCTACGGAGGCTGACAAAATATAAACTCACATCATCTAGTGGAATGCCGTCTCCTGAAACCTTACAGTCACAGCCGCGGGTTTTTTTGCACATGGTGCTGCAGGTCGGCTGTCGCGCAGGACCTGAAATTTGACAAATTATGATTAGAGATGATTGCGTTATTTTTTCAATGTTTTTTGTAAAAAGAGCCCCCTGATTCTTAGGCTGCAGCAAACTTGATTCTCCATTCAAACCCAGTTACATTCTTATTTTAAAATCACACCTTGTACTTTGCAGGGACCCGACATTGTATTTTAAAATGACTTCATTAACTTAGAATTTATTTACAGAAGAACGGAAATAACCGTTGTTTTGTATGGAGAAATGTCTGTTGGATAAATGTTTTATCTCCATACAAAAGAACGATATTGATTCCGTTCTTTTTCGGTCTTCGGTAATTTTTTTTTGTTAATGGTTTATTTCAATAGGTTTTTCTAATAAACCTTTTCTAATAAATCCCTGCTGTTGCTCAGTTTGACAGTCTCAATTGATTATTAATTTGGACAGTGTCATTTAGGTTGTATCATTTTTGATACTCTTATGCACCTTAGGTTGCACTTTGTATGCACTTTACCCTGCCTTGTCTGTAGTCTCTGGCCTCTGGGGTAATAAGTCTTTATTTTGCTTAATTTTTCCTGTTTGGAACACTATTAGGACACTATATACAGTGAGACTATTAGGAATGCAGTAAACCAGTTGGAATTAATGGAAAATTAGAACCGAGTTTTGGTGGTCACAAGCAGGGCCGGATTTAGGGTTGAGAGGCTTCGGGGCAACAAAGGAGTGGAGGCCCCCTGGCCCCCAATTATTTTCCAAATAAAGTAGACAATTTTTTTCAGTCAAGTTTTTCAATACCTAAATATTTTTTTGTGGAAACAAGTACTTATAGATTATTTTATTATTTAACAAGCATATAAATGTAATCGGAAACGAGAATTATCTGAAATAAAATTTTAGCGTTAACAAACGGAATCAAGCTATTTTCGCCAAAAAATCCTTGATGATTTCGCTGAAATCTAGTTCCCGGAGTAGACCACTTTCAATACTTAAAAAAAAAATACTAGTTGGAATTTGAAATATTTTTTTTCAAAATCTCTATTGTGGGGGCCCCTCTTTCGTAGAGGCCCCGGGGCTGTAGCCCCGGTTACCCCCCCTAAATCCAGCCCTGGTCACAAGGGGCAAGATTGGCTAACCATACTGTATTATAGAGTATTATTCAGATGTAGTTAGTAGTTTTACTGGGCTTTTTACACAACTCAACAACAATCATGCCTTTTTTGCACCCTATTCCAACCATTCAAGCTCCTCCATGAAACTCAGCGCATGTTTCAGGTTGCTGGATCCTTTGTTCAGATGTAGTGCTTAACCTTTAGTAAGAATGTAGCAAATCTGCTACTAAGAGCAAAAAACATTAATCTTTTCCCAAAATCAAATTGCTGTTACAATGAACTACATTATTTGCGCTAAAGCTAATTGAGACAGAAAGATAAATTATAGATATTTCTATGAAAATATGAAGGATGAGGATTATTGACTGCATCTCTTGAGACAGAAAGATAATTATAGATATTTCTATGAAAATATGAAGGATGAGGATTATTGACTGCATCTCAGTTATAATTTGACTCTCTTTAACATCAACAGCCTATCTCAGTCCACTGCTGGAGAAAGGCCTCTCCTCTTGCCTATGTGTATGGACGAAATTAGGTATTTAAAAAAAATATATACAAAAGTAGTATAAATATGGAATATGCATAATACTACATTTTGAGGGTTCCTATAAAGTTTAAATGAAACAACAGAGCACATGGTCTAAAAAGTACTATTTTTTTACTGTGATGCATGTTTTCCATGTTTTACTAGAAAAGACTGTCTGTCATGCAAAAAATGCATTCAAAAGTGCCACATCCTTTAAAGAAGTAGAAATTAAATCCATACCTTACTGTTCTCAGTTGATAAGTGTTGACTCCAACCAAATCTGCTACTGCAACAATTTCCAGTATTAATAAGTGTGGTCCATAGATCTTAGGGCCCAAGAACTTATCTTCTCAAGGAGTTCATCCAAAATTACTTCACACAACTAGTCAGGTCTAGGCAGTTTGGCCTTCATAAAACTAACATGAACATTTTACAAATTAATGGGATACCTATTAAGTTCGGAAATCAGAACCAACTACTACATGAACTCATAAAATTAAATGCAGTTCCTATCCTAAGTTTAGGTCAGGTTTCGAATATAATAAAATTAATAAAACCCACAATTCATGAGTCGCCATCGACAACAGTGAACAGTTAGTACGAAAAAAATGTTGTGGGTAAAACTGAACTAGGTAGGTAATGTATGTAAATACATTTAAATCACTAAAAACTCGATCAAGAGCTCAAAGGAAAATCTCTATTGTAAGAATGTAACAAATTGTGACGACGAAATAAAAGATTTTGATAAAGATACTTACTGTTTTATTCAACAACTGCAATGACGAACACGTTTTGTTTATATTCGTGGTAAAGATTCTCCACTGTTATCATTACTTTCAGCGAATGAAAATATTTTATTTTCTATCCATTCGCAACTCGCAACCGCCAAAAGTGTCAAACTCAAACAAAAACACATGAAAGAGAAAATAAAAAGTTTCTGCGGCCAGTGTTGTCATATAAAAAACGGCCATAATATTCCTATTCACGTGCAGTCTATCCAGTCCAGCTTTGGTCTACCTCTAGTCTAGTCCAGCAAATCTTATTAATCGTGTAAAGACGGCTTAAGCGGGTGTTGCATGACAAGCGACTACCGTCTCAAGAAAAGGCGCAAAATTAAAAAAAACTTTGCTCGAAAGATAGTTTTCCTGTTCTTTTTTTTTACTGCCTTGTTGATTTACCGACAGCTTTTGAGCATTTCTCAAACATATTGGATAATGTCTTCGATATTAAAAAAAAACGTGAGTCAATGATGCTGAGCAAGATCCATCACATTTCCCAAAATCGAATCGAGGACGTGATCCAAATGTACAAAGCTTTTGAGATTTACTTTTAAGGGTTTTTTGTAAAGCCATTTATTAATTTATCGATTCAAATAGTTATTTATTTTACATTAGAGCGAAATTGTTTAAACTGAAGGTAGGTGCTCGAATTGACCAACATTAAATTTATTCAGCAATTTTTATTAAAAATTGAAATAGTTATATTTCTTATGCCATGTTGCTGCTGTATGGCGCGCGTGCTACTATTGAAAGCCAAGCGAGTGAAGGATTCTAAGTTTGTAAATTAATCATTTTAATCAAGTACTTATTACTATTACTACTTTTCTACTTTACTAAGCAAACTAAGACAGGAAAGGTAATTTATTTATTTATTTTAAGGAGTACCAACAGCTATTTTTAATAACATAAATAACGTTAAACTTAGATAATACGTAAAAAATACGTTATTAAGTAGGAATGGCATACATTAACTATGTTGCGTATATCGTATTGATTGACGTTGAAATAATAAACAACAAATGCCTTTAAACAAATTTTATTGTTCACTTTAACCATAACAGTTTATACATCTTTAAGTTTTTTTTACAATGATATACATTTTCCTATCCTACATTTATACACAAAAATAAACTCTAGTAAAATTAAAATAATACGTTTTTTTTTATATTTTTGGGTGCGATCAATGTACCTACGTTTAAGATCGATCACAACCAAAATTTTAAATAATCTATTTTATAAATACTGAATTTTGTGACATGTACATTTTATTAACATAAGTACTTAAAATTAGCAATATGTATTTAAAGAAAATATGAATAAATATAAGAAAAACCGATAGGCGTAGGTAGTTAAGTAGGTATTTATTTCTATAATATAATAATTTACAAATATAATCTGGCCAACAATAATTAAGAAAACAGTAAATTTAAAGAATAATATTGTATAAATTAAAATGTATCAGAAAAATGTGTAATGTGATGTTTAAAGAAAAGAGCCCTCCTCACTCTTGAATCGCGGCGCGAAGCCTGTGCGAGCAATCTGCGAAACGGAGGCTACACTCGTGTTCGCGTATTAGTACGATAAAAAGCACCCCATACCCATCCGGATAAAAAGCAGCTCATGGTAAGCACACATGTTTCCGCGATAGGGCTGCTGTGTCGCGATTTACGCAAGACACGAGTGAGGAACCACTGCATAACGAAGATGCAGAATATAAAATAATTACTAATTAAACAAATTATATTTCTCCGAATCCAACAACTGCTTTCGTCTTCATTGTCTAAAGACTTGGCAGTTTGCACATACCGACTACATAATTTTTATAGGAAAAAATATGGTAGATAAGACACTCCGGAACGATTATTTTTTCATACACTGTAAAATTGTTTTCACTTTCATTAGATTGCCTTTTCTTTAGTACTTACAATATTATACCGGTAATTTTATACATAATATTTTTACAAAAGTCAGTTGAATTTTAAATAGAGTGACGGACACTTTTAGCTGCCAGACACCACTTTAAGCACTTCAATCTTAACCTTACGAACCTACGGTTTAAAATTGACTGTTGCATAAAACATTCCATTGGATTCTTGAACATTTCTCTGATGCCATCACCCTAGTTTAACAGAATCGGATTTCATTCGGAGTAAACAAGAATTATACAATACAATACACATAATACAAGAAAAATACACCGAGGTTTGTAATCGTACCAGCGACCATAGAATACAAAGAACACAAACTTTAATATTTCTTCATTATCAGTGGGCGTTCAAATTACCATTATAGACATACCTAATCGTCGCATGCCCGCTATATGGCCACATTTCAAAATCGAATTTAAGGTAAATGTGGCCGTATTGCAGGAAAATATTCTCACTTTTATCACACAATTATATTTTGAGTTGTGGCTGTATAGCAAGCATGCGACGTCCTAAATCAGTCATTTACGAGAGGGACATAGTGTGTAAGACACGTATGGACTAGGGCATGTAATCCCGGGAATTAGATGTATGGAATTACGGGATTCTGTAATGTCAAATACCGTGATTTTATATAATAGAATCCCGGGATTGCATGTCCTAGATGGACATATTTCTAGTCGTGTCTAACATCTTATGGCATCCCTGTCACTGACTGATACAAGATGGTAATTCGCGCTTCAGTGACCGTATTATGTGGATATTCATAGGAAATAAGTGTCACTTATGGTCACGTAAGTGCTTTTATTAAAGTAACTTTGGAATTTCATAGCCATAATCAAGAAACCAATAGTCTAACTATATATTTAGGAAGCTAAATATATAATAGTTGCATATGCCAACATTATTTACTATCACACCTTATTAAAATAATATAACAAGACTAAGTAGGTATGAATTTCAACACAGATGGCGCTGCCTTCGAAAAGGAATGTTCTATTATAAGTGCTATATCAGTCTAGAATATGGACGGCTTTGATACAGTATTAGACGGACGAATTACAAGATTATATTCCATATACATTTAATATTTATCCTTATCCTATACTTGCAATTGAAATTCTTAATGTTACTGACTGCTTATTCAAATTAAATGATTTACTTTTAGTTGATTTCAATTATTTCAAAGGAATATTTTAAACGTAAATTGTATCTTACAAGCATTCTATAACCCTGATTTTCGTTCTTAGAGAAAAACGCCCTACTCGTAAATACCACACGTTAAGCATCACAATTGTATTAAACCATCCTTTACCTTTAATAAATGTGAAGTACGACCTCTTTTTAAAATTCCCATAGCATAGTTTTAACCTTAAACAAAACTCCAAAACCTTCATACTTACAAAACATGCGTCGATTTTACTTTAGCTTTTAGCGCACTAACCACCAGATGGCGCTTTATTTCGCCCGCTTGTGAAAATTATACGTAGTTATTGTTATTATTAAACCGGGATCAGAAGGGGGTTCTAAAGTACTGTTGACACAACAAATGTCACAACATATTCCAAGAAAAGAGTTGTTCATAGATGTAGTGAGTGATTAATTCATATTATCTGTAAGTCTCTGCACTTAAACTATGAAAATATCCTAGATTGACTTATATACTGTTGTGTAAAGAGTACTTTCGAATCCTATTCTAAACACGGTTTGATAATA
>JALPQI010011821.1:0-34836 GCA_025490895.1 Thaumatotibia leucotreta
ACCACACGGCACCAAACCCTTATTTAATTCGGTCGATTGTGTATGTCCTATGATATTTAAATATTTATCAAACGAGTTACTCACGTAATTTAGGATTCTCATCGTGGAGTACCCGCGACCAAAGCCCGACGTATATTCTAGAATGTCCTATGATGCTTATTTATTTATTTGATACTTATATGTAATTTATAAAATGTGTTATATTCACAGAAATCGGAGTTTTCATATCACAATAAATACATCGGAGATCGGAGTAAATCTAGCCGTAGAGTCAATGTCATCAATACAATTTAATTTAAGGTAGTTTTATAAGATTTATTGTAGTTTTTTTTATTTTATAATATTAAATCTTCATACATTAAATTATGTAGGTATATCCATCCCCATTTTTATGTATAAAATGTTTTTTTTTTCGTGAGGTCAGTGTGGGTAAGTCAGCATATTTTATTTTTAAGAAAAGTCCGTCATATTACTTCTTAGTACCTATACTGTTCAGTTAGGATCAGAAATTAGTTGGTAGATAAACGGACTTTCCTGGTAGACGGTCTTACCCGCATTGACCTTATTCTATCTAGTATTTCTATTGTTGTTGTACTACATTACTTACTACTTTGTTAAAACCTTTTAAATTATAAAATAGACGTACATTACGATACAAGTACGAAAAAAAATCAGTTCGAAACGAGTGGCGATAAATAAACGACGAGTGTTTTAAATCGACACGAGATACGGACGTCCTTTACGGACGAGTATTCGTACGACGTTTTTCAGTACAGATGGCCCTCTAAAGTTTCGTCTTGACAAAAAATTAACCACTTCTGATACTAGTGCGCAAAAAAGCACCATCGGTACTGAAAATAATCACCAAATTAAAAATTTTAATAACCGACTTCATCCGGTTTCTCCAAGATTCCCGATTTGTTTCCATCATTGGTTTCCTCAAATCCTACTTTCTGAATGCTAATTCTTGTAAATGAATGAGAATTACCAAAAGCGCCATACAATGTAGTTACCTATAACATTTGAAGAGATCCCTCGATTTCTCCAGGATCCCATCATCGGACCCCAACTTGGTGCCAATGGGACCATCTCGGGGTAATACACGTTCGATCACAAAAAGAAATTTTAGAATCGGTTCACTATTCTCGGAGATATCAGGTAACATACATACAACAAAAAAAAAAAAATTCAGTCGAATTGAGAACCTCCTCCTTTTTTTGAAGTCGGTTAAAAAATACAACCAGGACTTTTAGATTTCCGCATAAATATGTCCTACATAATAGGTAGATATTTTAATTCGACCTAACTTCTTATCGGTCCTTGTTAGATAGGACTGATGGGAGTAATGTACAAGTTGCAGAAGATTCTCAAATTTGCGGGAATATACTCGGAAATTTCCGAGAATTTTCATGAGAATTTAGGAGTAAGTTCTCATTGATAATGTTTCCATGAGAACTTATAAAAATGTTTTATATATAATTATTAAAAATCGTGTATAAATCGTAGATAAGTCAGTAAATATAACTCAAAAGGCATGTATCTAGTACGGTCTTGGCTGGATTAGATTATTTGTTAAATTGAGATTCCCGAGAACATTATCTATTCAAGTTTCGCAACTTATGAAACTTCTCTTCGGTACAATGCTAGATGGGAGGGATCATTCATACACGAGCTATTGATAATTAACACATTATTTCATTTTTATTTCTAAGTAAGTATTATTACCTACCTACTTTCGTTTTCATACATCTTATGTAACGTAACGGAGGATCTAAATACTTCTATTATGTTTTTGGGAAAATTAGGGTTGTGCAAAGTCTAGTAGGTAATTAGTAATCTGATTTTTGCTCAACGATTACTGATTACGAAACTAGGCTTTACTTAAAACAATTAATACAAAGAGGTCAATAGGTATGTCATTATCTGTCAAAATGTAATATTCAGACTTTTCCTAATATGTACCTAAGTACTTATGCCTCTTTTAAGTAAAACGCCAGAATTCGCGCAAAAACACGACTGCAAATCGGATTACTTCTGTAAATTACATTTGTATGTATACTTACTAGAATACGATAGTATCTACATTGTGCATCAAGGGAGGTAAGTATGGAATTAATAACGAGAGTGTTAGAAGCCCGAGGCCGTAAGCGGAGGGCTTTTAATAACTCGAGTTAGTATTCCGCTTACCGACCGTGATGCATAGGTACAATGTTTTCATCACACTTGCGGACAAAAAAATAAGTTTTAAGACAAAATATTATTCTATGACGCACTGACATTTCTATTACTCCCTAGGGAATTTCAGTTTTCTATTACTGACGCTACGCATGCAAGCAATGGCGCGCTTAGACAGCAAGTGTGATGAATAGACACATACAAAAGTAATCGGAGGGAGTAATCGGAAATCGGGTTCACTTGACAACTCCAACACTGGACTAATACGCCTAAGTGCTGTTTTAACACGTTCGCTGCGATATAAGGCTTAAATACCCGATGCATGTACTCCCGTTCTGTGCGGAGGCGAAAAACTGTGAACTTCCCCTGGTGCGGCGGGTGTATAATGAGTATTTTTATATGTACAAAAGAGACAAGTATAGGTTTGAGTTTAGGACTTTAAGGGCTATTCAATAAAGCATAAAAACTGTTCTAAGGTTTTTCGGCCTGAAACCGCACTGATCAATATTTTTTCAACACACTTGCTCGTAACGTAGGTATTATTGAACCGCTATTCGGCTCATAATCCAAGATATTAAACACGCGTGCTTTTTCATTACGTTATTGTTCTAGTGCGGTAATAACATAACCCGACCAAGTACGTTTGCAAACATTTGCAAGTATTATGTCATGTAGATGAAGCATTCGAATTTAGTCAGGTTATATTTATTTTTTAAATTGACCAAAGAGTTGACGTGTGGCAGAAATAGCGGAATCCAGAATATTATTTCAAAATACTATAAATTTTCGTAAATAAATAAATAAAATATTTAAATTGTGCATCCAAATTATCAAGTAATTATAGTTATTATATTAAATGTAAAGTTATCGTATTTTTATTTTATGATAAACGTTAATGATTCGCAACTTTTTTTTAAATTGGCTGTTTGTCAATAGGACTGCTGCCTCACAAATTTGCGGGCGTTTAAAAATTCCTTAGGTATGCGCGCGCCGTTTTAAAGTTACCATTTGTAATTTTGTATTTATTTTGTTCTTCGGAGTGAAGTGAATTTCAAATGTTTGTTGCGTTTATTTTGTTGTGTTCATGGTTGTGTTTACTGTTCTTACTTTTATGTGAATTATGAACTTCAAGTAATGAACAAGAATAAAATAAAACGGTTAAACGTAACTTTGGGATAGTACCTAAGTAAGTACTAATTACCTAGCAACAAAGGTTAGTAAAAGTGTTACTAAAAGTCGGCTATTCCTCGCAAGTGTGTTGAAAAACGTCGTATGAAACTCGTGTGCATTGATCATTATACTCTCTGCTATCTTATGCGCGCTCGCTTGCAGCTCGCGCGCACAATACCGCCTCGAGTATAATGATCAACTTAGCACACTTGTATCATAATGTACTATTTTCGATTCCTTGCGGATAATAGGCCGAAAAGCCTGTCATAGATTATAAGGTCACTCGACCCCTTCACGCAGGGTTGTAGGTGATAGTATTATTTACTTTCGATTAGTGTCGTGACATAATTAGCGGGAATAGACGTAAATACGATAGTGCATTATTTGAGGGTTTGTTTACGTTTTCGTGGCATAATTATTGCAGTTTGATCATTTATTATGCCTCGGTCAAAACAATAAAACTTAAAATGTAGATATTGAAAAAATCGAGACTAAGAAAACTGTTTGTGAAAAATAATATAAAAAATATGACTAGCAGCAAAATCAATCTGAAATACATATCGCTAATCCTGTGCCAACTGAGGACGCGTAAACAGTCCCACAGCTACCAGTAGAAGCACGTGAGTAGAGGAAAAGGGAGCACAATTACGCAATAAAAATATTCCAGAGATAATGCCCCCCCCCCCCCCCCCCAACGTAGTCCTGGATCCGCCCCTGGTTCTGCTAATGTTATACCTACCAATGTTAAAAAAGGGGTAACAATAGCTTTAAATAAAATGCCTTGCCCGAATCAGTGTTTCCGCATGTGTACAATCTGAATATCTTCAAGGCAAGAGTGAATAGGTATCTCATGGGTAAACGTGCTTCACCGTAGACTGCATCATCACTTACCAGCAGGTATGACCGTGGTCAAACGTCTACCTATTATGAATAAAAAAAAATTACCTACCTTAAATTACATCTTTATTTTTTTTATTTTTTTTTTTAAATTAAATCTCATTTATTCCAAAAATAATCACGTCCATTACAAAAATAACCCAAATAATTTAAATATACAATACAATAAAAACATCTTTATTTAATATCTTGATAAATAAATATAATAATTTAACGTAGTTCGCTCCACTTAGCTGTATTCAACAGGCTATAAAAATGTCCTCTTGTTAATTTTATGTCGTTAGCCATAGTGACCTTGTACCGATTTACGAGTCCAGCCTCTTGGGTAGCGTTTTATAAAGTTACATTTTACAATTTCGCTGTTTGCCTCTCTAACGCACGCACATATTGGCTAGAAAGAGAGGAAACAGCAAAATTGTAAATGATTAGGTACTTTACAAGACGCGACCTTGTTTCACCATAATAAAATTAGAAGTGTTACAATTGGCTATGTAAAGTTTTCAGAAGTTATGAATATTATATTTTTCCCTGATAGCCGTTGTCTTAAGGCTCAAGAAAATGCGGCTCTTTTATTTTTATGTCTAATAATTTGTTAACACTATTTTTTTTAATGACTGAGATGACATTTGTTCAGTTTTATGGCTGAACAGAGCCTAATGCTTTCGTCTGCAACAAGTACAATTAAAAGAAAAAAAAATGGAGTGACACGAGTGGTATTGACAGATATTTTTTTTCTATTTCATTGTACTGATTGCGGACGAACGCATTAGGCTCTATTCATCCATAAAACTGCACAAACGTCACCGCACTCAATTAAAAAAAGATTATTAATAATTTGTAGGAAATAAAAATAAAAGAGCCGCATTTTCTTGAACGTTAAGAGGACGGCTATCAGGAAAAAATATGATTTTCATACCTTCCGAAAACTTTACATAGCCAATTGTAAAATATCTCTGTTACTGACGTCACAGGCCTTCGTAGGCTACGGCTACCGCTTACTATCGGACGGTCCATTTGCTTGTTTGCCACCAACATACAATTATTACTAATAACGTTATTATATCGTTATTAACTACTTTTTATTTTCCGAAACCCGTGACAATTGTCGCAAGGTTTAGTACAATTTTCATTACCTAAATCTTGACATGCTGACACAGGTTCGGCTTATGACGGAATTTCGCTACAATTGTCGTGTTTTTTGTGACCATTGTAATTTTGCTTTGCAAAAAAGTAGTTATTTACTGCTGATTTA
Organism: Thaumatotibia leucotreta; assembly: GCA_025490895.1. NCBI lineage: Eukaryota > Metazoa > Arthropoda > Insecta > Lepidoptera > Tortricidae > Thaumatotibia > Thaumatotibia leucotreta. Next base: position 5,495 of record JALPQI010011821.1, read on the forward strand.
TTAAAGTTCCTGCACAACATTTTATGTTAGTGGCAGACAAACGCACGGCCCTTGGTACGATAAGTGGGGATGGCAAGCGGTATCTGTAGCCTATAGAGGCCCCCGATTAGAGAAACAGTAAATTTACAATTGTAGCACTTGTCAACGTGGTGAAATTGGGGCCAGGCCTACTACCACGAAAATCGAAATTCGTAAATTTCGAGGATTTTTCTGTCACTCAAACGAAGGCGTCATTAGACTGACAGAGACAAATCCTCGAATTTTGCGGATTTCGAAGTTCACGGTAGCGCCGCAGGGCAGGCAGAAGGTCTAACGCGAACATCGTACTGTTTCTTGCACTCTAATAACGCTTTATTAAGGATAACAGAGATAGTTGCTCGAAATTTTCAGTACATAATACAGGGTGATTTTTAAATCACCATTAAAATTTTAGAGGGTTAATTATTTGATGACTTTGCTATGGGACCGATATCCGCATCAGGAAAAAGAATTAAATCTGGGTCGCGTTTTATAAAGTTACAATTTTGCTGTTTGCCTCTCTTTCTAACCAATACATATGTGCGAGCGTTAGAGAGGCAAACAGCGAAATTGTAAATTGTAACTTTATAAAACGCGACGCTGATGTACCATACATTTCCACCTACTAAAATTTCAGGGTATGTATGGAACATCAGATTTTTTTTCTCGATTCTTTTGTCAGTCCCTAAAAGTTCATCAATATATTCAATATGACCTCAGAATTACTGCCCTAAATTTTGCCGGTGAAATAAAAATCGCTCTATATAAAGACGAAAAGTATATCTTTTTTCATCACACTTGCTGTCTAAGCGCACCATTGCTTGCGGGCGTAGCGGGAGTAATAGAAAAGTGAAAATCCCTAGGGATTAATAGAAATACGTCATTTAATAATATTATGTCTTAGAACTTATAACACTCTCGTTAGTAATTCATTACTTACCTCCCTTGATGCACAATCTACTAATATCACTTGTATGTAATTTTTAGATACATTGTTATTTATAAGAGGGACATTTTGGAGTTGAGATTAACAGCGCTCGAAATCAGTGTTTAACATTTAAATTTACTTTGTGAAAATTTTGGGGAACGATGCGATCTCTTTCTCGCTTGAATCTAATTCCTCTATTGGTGATTTCAAATTAATAGACCTACTTTACCTACATACCTATCGCTGTTATACTAAAATCACTTTTTGAGTCTGTGAAATCGAGGGTTCGAAATATTTATTTGGCCCCAAATAAAATGCCTATGATAAATGGCATCTTCGTTTCGTTTACATTAATTTTTGGTCATGGCTGTCTATGTATTCAAGTATCTATATGTATCTATCTATTATACTCGTATGTATCGTCGCTTGGTACCCACATCACAAGCCTTAGGTAATTGAGCTTACCGTGGTTAGGTTGATATGTGTAAAATGTCCCAAGATATTTATATTTATATTATGTTATATTATCATATTTTACCAATCAATCAATCAAAGCGTTTATTTGTAAACAGGTATTTTAATGATGATTCTTCCAATTCTGCCCCAACAGCCTTTGCAATCTCTACTTACCGTATTTTACGGTATATCTACGTTAGTTTAATTATTTATTATTCAATTTATTTTTTCGACGTTCGTACGATCAGTTACAAAGTCATCTCCACTTTTTCATCTCAGTAAGGTAAAAAAGTGGATAGATGACTTTATAACTGACTGTACAATGCACATAAAATACTTTTTAGGTACCTACTGTACCTACCTAAAAATTAGTACATTGTGCATCAAGGGAGGCAAGTACGGAATCACTAACGAGAGTGTCTGAAGGGCTAGAGCCGCTGAGGGGCATAGATACAATCCTGCTTAATTTTGAAGTTGGTACTTACATAGATTATGTTAAGGGTAACCTATTGAACTTTCGAAAATCCTTTGCCCGATTTTCACTTGTCCGAAAACGGTTCCTCGAATTTTTATAATCCATGTACATTGTTTACCATATTTTTTGAAATGGTCCTCGTTTTCTATCCCACATCAACATTTTCCCGAATTTCGATAACCAGAAGAACGGTTGCCAAATTTATTATTTGACAACCGATTTGTTAACCATGTTTTCATAAATCCGATGCTAAGCGAAATCGAAATGTAATTTTACCTTATATCAGTAACCAGAACAACGGTTGCCAACATTTTTATTTGACAATCGATTTGGTGACCACCTTTTCATAAATCGGAAATGTAATTTTCCCTTATATCAATAACCAGAAGAACGATTGTCGGACAAGTGAAAATCGGATAAGGGATTTTCGAAACTTCAATAGGTTACCATCGATGCTATGTCGATGGCATCGACATGTCGATGCTACGTGTAATTGAAATATCATTTTTGATCCTAATGTTCATTGTAATAAATATTGTTTTCCCTACTACTCGAACTGTCAATTTTCACTGCGCCTACTTTTATCATGTCCAAAATTTCATTAAAAAAGGCATTTTAATAACAACATGCAAAACATTTGAACAACAGGGTGATTGGTTAAAAAAAATGTTCAAGTAAACCAGGGTAAAACCGACGTGGATTGGTTAGGTTTCGAAGCTAGGGCGGAGTGAATGGCGTAGTCTTTAAATACTTAAGTATTTTTAATCAATTATTTACACATCCTCATACTTACAAAACCAAAAAAGGGGGGACGGGGGGGCGAAGCCCCCCACCAGGGGGGCTCGGGGGGCGAAGCCCCCCGCATTAAAAAAGAAATAATCTGTACCTCCCCTACCTTAACCTGGATAGGTTCGTTAGGTACCTTTTATCCCTTAGAGCGGAAATAGAAGCCCCGCGCAGCGGGGCTTCGTCGACCGGTTCCCAGGTCAAAATTGCTCACTTAAATTCTTTGGACAACAGGGCGAATTATTTAGTAATAGTTAAGTATAAGGAATAAGTATTAGAATTAACAATTTCGGCATAACAAAAATATGCGCAACAATGTTTATGCCATTCATTTTTCGGCGTAAAGTTATTATGCGATAAATTTTTCGGAATAAAAACATTATGCCACCCGATATAGACCCCCTCCCGGGGCAGATCCGAGTCGGATAGGTTAGGTTAGAAGACTAAGGCGGGAGCTTTGCTTTTTTTTGCTTTTGGAGTCTTAGTCTTTTGATATAAGGGTAAAATTAATATCTCGGTCTGAATACTTGACGCCACAAAAAGTAGTTGGCAAATAATACTTCGGGATTTTAACAAGTGTTTATTCGAAATAATGAATTCGATTGTTTGATAGGGGGGGAAATAATACTTCGGTCAAAATACTTTATGCCAAAAAAAGTAGTTGGCAAATGATACTTCGGAATTTTTACGAGTGTTGATTCGAATCATACCTAAGCGAAATAAAATTGCTGCTAATTGAGAAAGGGGGTAAATAATAAACAGGGAAACGTACTTTCGGGCAAACAAAATTTAGGCCAATTAATAAAATGGGAAACATTTTCGGGATACTAATATTCGACATTACAATTTTCGACTTTATGATAGGTAACCTATGTTAAGTCACCATGTATGGGTCGATTCAAAAAATTGTACGTGTAATTTAAGGCCAAGCCACACCGGATACGTGAGCAGCGCGTGCGCGTGCGCGTTGTATCGTATCATCGTCATCATCATCATCTCAGCCATAAGACGTCCACTGCTGAACATAGGCCTCACCTCTGGCCCTCCACATGTACCGGTTAGATACGACCTGCACCCAGCGTAGCCCGGCGACCTTCATAAGGTAGCGTAGTAAAGTAGTAGCGTATGTAAATGTCATATTAGATGGCACACCGTTCGCACGCCACGCACACGCGCACGTCACGCACACGCATCCGGTGCGGATTAGCCTTAAGGACTTAAAAACAAAATATCACGAGCACGATCGTTTCCACCTTGTTACTTGGGACATCTTAAGGTACATGCAGACCAAAAGAGCATTCGCTGTTCTATCCCCCACTCTACGAAATCAACAAATCACGTTTCGTGTAACGATCGAATTTTGTAGAGATAGAACTGCGAATGCTCTTTTGGTCTGCATGCACCTTTACACAAATCGACCTAATCCCACGGTGAGCTCAAATTAAGGCTTGTGATGTGGCCAGGCGACGATATAATTATAGACCTAATAGATAGATACATAATAGATACTTAAATACATAGACAGCGATGACCAACGAACAAATATTTGTGATAAATAAATACACAAATAATGCCCTCGCCGGGATTCGAACACGGAACCTCCAGCTTCATAGGCAGGCTCACTACCAACTAGGCTACGGAGGCTGACAACTTTACTACTTGTACTTACTTATAAATACCTACTTAAACTATATGGGCAATTTCGTAACACAAATATGTGACGTTATATATTATTTTGTTTTTGTTGAAACCCTTTATTAATAAAACAAAATAATATATAACGTCACATTTTTGTGTTACGAAAGAGTAAAGTAGACCCCCTTGCATACAAAGTATGCAAGGGGGTCATACTTTTCTCTGCAGCTGACTGTACTTGCCTTTTTTTGTAATAGATCCGTATTTAAAATTAAATAATATGCCGTGTAATAATTCTAGGTATCTTTTGTTAGGTATTTATTTATTTAAGAAAGGTTTAATTATAACACACTAAAATTATATTTTACCTGACCTTTATTTTTTTAATCATATTTTATAAACCTAAATTAGGTAGGCAAGTACGTGTATCGCCTAAAAGTAGGTAAAACGTTCGTGCCAAGCGGTCAGCCACTCACTGAATAAATTATATCATTAAAATAACGCAGGCGACATACTTCGGTACCAATTTCATCGAAAACTTTATTTGTCAAGCAAAATCTTAAACTTACATCGAAGTAAAGTAAGGTAAAAAAGTTTTAATTTCTCAACAATACGTCGCTAAGTCATTGACGCATTAATGAAATTAGTTATGAATTTGACTTTGTATGTCGTAACAAGCCAATTAGGCATTTTATACTCGGAATCCTGCTGAAAACGCCTAACCTTGAAATCAAACGTCTACCTACTTATAAAACGAACGTACGTACACAAAGTACATAAATTATATAACGCTCAGTACGCCTACAATCCCTGATTGTGATTAGCGTACGGCCATAAAGAGACTAACTTTCGAATACTAATTAATCAAGTGTATTGCAACTAAATACGCAATGTCAACTATAAATAAACTTGAATTAACCTTTAAAATGTTGTAATAACAATAACATTAACATAGCGTATCTGAAAAGCGAGTTAAAGCGTGTGCAAAGTGAGACAGAAAAGTTGCTTCAACAAAGAGTGGAGTCGAATCGGATCGTAAAATCGCGTGGAGAGGCCCAATGCCCAACCAATGTGCCCGGATGTCGTTCGGCTACGTAAACCTTCCGCCGACGTGCGCGCCCCTAGCGGCGGCTGAACGAAGTTAACTTCATGCAGCGTACACCCGGCAACACAGGTGCTGCGAGCGCTTTTACAAAATTTTATTGCGACATTTATTTTGTTAGAGATTTCATAAAACTCAATTTTGTGAGGAAGTTGACGTTTTATATTATATTATGTTTGAATGTTGTGTCGAGTTGTGAAATTTGGTTTTTAGCACATTATTTTTCGTTGCAATTGTATAAAATACGTACTATTCTACGGATTGTGTTGTAGTGATAGGAGCCAATATTTAGAATTTACTGAAATAGGTAACATACATTAGAGTCAATATTAGAATAGTCCGTTAATCATGCCAAGAAAACTAATTTATATATCTAATTTCTTTTACACGCTTGCGTGTGACAATAATAGGACAATTGAATTCGGGAATTGGGGAAAAAGAAAACATATCACATAAAGTACTATCTCATTATGGCATTTTATTCACAACTAACAATTAAGTAAAGTATAATTAGAAACCCTTGGAATGCGCCCAATCACGTAGGTAATTAACGTAATCACCTTTGACTTCGATAAAACGACCTAGCTCGTGTACCCTTGTCTCCACGTATCTCTCCATTTTTTCTTGCAAGAATTCCTTTATTTCATCGTTCAATTGCCAAATGTCGCCATCGATTTTTCTGATCATGGTAATTTTACGTGTACCCTTAAAGCTCCTGTGTAAGTATATTGGCAGCTGATGATTCTTGGATCTTCCAATGAAATAGGGTAGTTCTAGTGCTTCTTCTTTCGGAGGAATCCAACCCGATGGGTAGTTGGCCTTGGGCTTAATTTCAGGAATTATTTCAAATGGTAAAAGTCTTTCCACATAAGTCCATTCTGCGGGATTTTTCACTACTTCGTATTCATATTGTTCCTTTATTTTGTGTACCAATGGAGAATTTTTATAATTGGAGTAATTTCTAGATGATAAAATCTGAAACAAAGGAAAAAAAATGTTATTTTCAATAATTACCATCACTATTATCTCTAAGTGTCAGCTTATAACACATCAAATAACAAAAATAGTTGAAGTAAGTTAAATGGTAGTAATAAAATGCAATAATATCAATAAAACCTACACGCCGCGTCGCTTGTCATCGCTCATCAATCAACGTCATTCTGAAAATAATACTACGTGACGCGAGAACGACTTGCGTGCGCCACCGTACGCCCATAGTTCTGTCACATGTTGCAGTCAAAGCCACATTACAACGCGACGCGAGTGAAAATATATTAAAAATATTACCGATAGTGATTCCGGGGCGAGTTTTGCACCAAAATCAACTGCGTTGTTCGAGATTTGTCCAGCTTTTCCGGTAAAAAGTCGCGCAAATGCGCACTGTGCACGCCACATCGCCGCCATTTTGAATAGCGAATAGAGCGAATTGCTACAAGAGCAATAAGAACTATATTATTCGTTTCGAAGGAAACATTATGGCGGACGCCTGCAGACATTTGGGCTTTTCAAAAATCGTTTTCTAAGTTTAAACGCGAGTTTATATTGAACTTTTTCGCATATTATGGTGCGTTGTGTGTCTAATTAACCTTTTATTGTGGTTTTTGGACGTTTCGTTGGATAAAATGTGAGTATATTGTGAGGACATTGCAGAGGTGCGCCACGGGTAGGGAAATGATTTGGGGCTTTCGTTCGCTAGACGCACACGCATCGTCAGCTGTAGGTGGCGTTAGGTGTCATTCGCGACCTAAGGCCACCAAAACATGACTTTTTCATGACTTTCCGGCACGATTTTCTCCCCGACCAGCGATGTAAACAAGTGTTTTAACTTATTTTAACTCGATATAAACAATTGTTTTTAAATCAGGCCGCTTATTTTACCATGAAATTACAACAATTTGGAGAAATAGTGCGCGAACTTGTTGGATGTACCGATGCCCCAGCTTTTGTTTACGACGATTTCTCACTCGATTTATTTTACGAAATAAGTTTCTATGGATTTAATCTGTGTAATATTATAATAAAGTATGCATTAAAGTGATCTATTATGTGAATAATTTAGAAAATCCCGTTATAACAGACTTAATCGAACGTCACTTATTTTTATGTGAGAAACGTATCTTATTCCATTTATAGTTCAATTACCACGTAGTTTATTGTGATTAGAGGGTGCTACAATGTGTTTGTTGTTGTGTTTCAGGTTTGAAATGTGTCCTGTAGAGGCATATTATGGCTCAATGTCGTTCTAACACAAAGTTGAAGGATTCCTTAAGGCCAAGGAGTGGAACTAGCGCTGTGAAGGACGACAGTGCCACCGACGCGAGCCCTGAAGAGCTTCTGGCAGACGACACCTTGCCGGAGTCAGACGGAGAAGACCAAAAGCCCCGGCCAACCTCAACTATCACTCTTAGGTCTAAATCCAGAGCGGACAGCCAGCCTGTACCTGATGTCGGAAGTACGGGATCTTCTCCCACCACACATTCCAACATGAAAACTAAACAGGCTAAAGATGAGCTGGATAAGAGCATCGATGAGGAAACTACTATAGAACCCAAGACCCGACAGGCCAAGAAGAAGGCCTCCGATATCAGCGAGGAGAACAAAACCAGCCAAGATGAACCCAAAACATCCAAAGAACCTAAGAAAAATTTAAAACCTAAAGCGGTTGTCAAGAAACGGCCACTTGGTATCCGGAAAGCCTTGAGAAGCAAGAAAGTTATCACCACAGCCAAAAGCAAACTTAAGAATGTTATAAAACAGACCGCCACTAGAGGCAGGAAGCCTGCGGTGAAAATAGACCCTGATAATCCTCAAGATAAGGAGACAGTTCCTTTGATACCTGTAGCTGAAATAAAAAAGGAGCCTGTTGACGAAACTACTCCTAATTCTAGGTCCTCAAGCCCTAAGACAGCTGGCAGGAAGCAAAGACTTACATCAGATAAAATCATGCTGAAGTCTGTACTTGCAGAATCACCAACCAGTCTCTTGGGGTCTCGCACCAGCCCATACTCCATGCGCTCTGAGCGCAGCAATAGCCCATCCTTGGTTGACAACAAAAACCTAAGAAGGGGAAAACCAAGAAATGTAAAAAGCAAACTTCTAACTGAGGTTGTTATGAAAGAACAGAATAAGCGACGCAGGCTACTTTCTGATTCAAAGACTAGCGACACCACAGATGCCTCCGAGGACTGCAAGAAGCTGAAGCGAGGCCGCTCCTGCTCCCGGGAGGGCAGTGAGATCTCCAAGTGCTCAGATATCACCGAGTCTGACGTCAGTCTCAGCGAGACACTCACAGAAGCTGACGGCAAGGAGCTCAATAAAAAATTAGAAAAGCCTAAGACTGAACTAGATTTAGATTTTGAAAATAATGTACAGATCTCTATTACGGAAAAAGTGCCTTCTCTCGTTGATCCTAATTTAGCAAAACCCGTAACGGAACCTAGCTGTAACACAAACGAAAAGAGCAAGAAAAACATGAGCTTAAAAAGAAGTACTTCATTAGACTCCGACAACAATAATAGTAATAGGATAAAATTAGAAAATTTAAATTCACCGGAAGACAAGAAAGGGAAGACTGAAAAAGACAAGTTACTGGATGCACGCAGTAGTATACTCAGTAGTATGTCCAAGACTTTTAACACTAAGGAGGTAGCAAAGAATTTGAGGAAAGCTAGACGAGGCCGTAAAGTGGCGGCGGCTTCCAGGCCTCACGTGGGATTCCAGCCGGCCTCACGGCGTGCTTCGGCGGGACAGGCCGAAGAATCCGAAAAGCAGGAGACTCTAGAGACCTTGTCTAAAGAAATCGACGATCTTATCAACAATCTGGACCAAAACATAGACCGTGACCACGAGATGGCCAGCGAAACCGTGGACGATGTGCAGACCAAATCCGTTTCCAAGTTTTACGGCCTTTCCAAGCCGCTTGGGGACAACAATAGCATCATCACACCTGAGACCCCGGTCAAAGACAAAGAGACGCCTTCAGTCACTTCTGACAGCACCCCTTCTAAGACTGACGACAGTGAAAACATAAGACTACATTATGAAGAGGACTCCCTAGAGAAAGCAGCGGACTCTAACAAACCCGAAATAACTTACAAAGTTAGCTCTGTGGCGAGTATAGACAAACTCATGGATAGACTGAAAGTTTTTGAAGAATTTGATAAGAAAAGACAGAGACAGGAGTCTGAAACTAGATCAACTGACAGCAAAACGGTTATGGTTACTAATGACGTTGTTTTGATTAACAAATCAGGCGCAGACATCAAGCCACTGAAAGATGTGCAGTCTGTAAGGTCCCCTGAAAGACCTATTGAAAAGGAAAACGTATTGAGCTGTTTCGAAAACAACTCCGCAATATCTATAGTTAAAAGAGATCAAGTTAGAAAGTCTATTGATATTGATTTGCCTAACTCCGTAACTTTAATAAAGAGGAATAGCTTTAGTTCAAGAAAGGAATCTACAAGCTCTAATCACTCAAAGGAATCCGATGCTATCAGCATTTTCGAGAAGTCATTGGGCAAAGATGTGACATTGACTGAAATCAGGAAGTCTGCTGATAAATCGGCGCCGGCTACACAGGTGGATTTACACCAGTTTGCGACATTACACCCCAACAATCCTACTGCCACTATTAAGGGGGTTGTATTAGATACCAGCCAGATATCGATAACCCCTCGTGTGGTTGATTCAAGCATTCGTAGATCAAGGGAATCTCTCACTCGGAAAATGTCTGAAACAGCTATAGAGCCGGAAGAGAAAATGGCTGTTTTAGAGAAAATAAGATCTCCCCCACAAATAAAGTCGCCACCACCCGCGCCGGTGTTACAATCTCCACCACCACCGCCGATTTTGCAATCCCCACCACCAGCACCAGCCCCAGTGGCTATCAAGTCTCCAGAGGTAAAGCCAACGGAGACAGAAGCTCTGGCACCTCCTCTAGAAAATATTAAAGCTGTTCCTGAAGACATACCTTTGGCCACTGAGATCCCGAAAGCTGTTAGCAATGTACCTGATAAACCCGCTGAAATCACACCTATTCCGCAGCCTGAAGCATCCAAACCAGAGCCTGAAAAGGTGGAACCAATAGTCGAAAACACACCGGCCACAATAGAGAAAGTAGAAGAAAAAATGGAAATCCCTGAGGAAATTGTACAGGAAAAGTTGGAAACTCCTGAAGAAACTAAACCGGAAGCCAAAATAGAACCGCCAGTGGAAACAAAATCGGAAAGCAAGCTATCCGAATCCGCAGATCTCGCTAAACCGGGGAAAAGTCCCGGAAAAACTTGTAAATCCGCTCGGAATTCCACAGAAAGCCAACCTGGTCCTAGCACTATGCTCCACGAAACTCCAGAGAGTCAAAAACGTAAAGAGAACGTACTTAGGACTTTAGGCCTGTTAACACACAAAGCCGCTAAAGAGGCGAAGATTGAAAAACTCAAGGAAAAACAACGTATCGCGAACATGAATATGATGAAGAAATCTAGCAAAGGTTCTGGAGATTACACAGGGACTTTGAAGACTGTGATAAAGCTGAACAGGGGTGGGGCAGAGAGGGAGAAAAAGAAATATAGGAGTTCCTTGAAAATGACGTTCCAGAAGAGCAAGAATCGAGCGGGGAAGGTAGCTCCAGACCCTGGAGATGCGGCGACAGAGGACGATGCCTACTACACGATTGAACGTAAAGAGGTGAGCATTACTATATTATTCCTTTTTGCCTTTCAGACCAAACTAGGCTACCGCGAACACCGAAGTTCATACATTTCGGGGATCTGTCTGTCACGCTAACAAAGGCGTAATTAGAGTGACAAAGAAAAACCCCCTAAATTTGCAGATTTCGTAGTTCGCGGGAGGGCTGCAGGCTTTATTATTCAATTCACTTAACATTCTAAGACCTTGTGTACAAATAATAATATTTTTACGAAATTTTATTTATGAAACGAAAGATCTAAATTCAAAAACTTTGCATGTGTCACTGGGTTTTAGGAAGTTAAATTGTGACTGTATTTGGAACGTTCGGGATTGAATCGCTATTTCTGATATATTTTCCAATAATTATGGAGAAAGTTATTATATGAGAATATCGCCATAGGAATAACGGCACGGACGGTACTAGTCGCAATACATATAGGGAACGAGCTATAGACCGATAGTCACAAACTAGAAAACGTCCATTTTAGATGTCGAATGGGGTAGGTATAATTTTTGAATCATGACCATTTTATATTTGTAACTTCGAAACCTACCTACTTATGTTTTGAAGTTTTCCAAATGAGTAGGTACTGATTTTATAGTACTTACTTACTATAGAATTGAACAATCATTCAGGTACAATCCAATCAATCAAACTCTAGAGTATTCACAACTTCATAGGAAATTACTCTTCGTAATATTTGTACAAAATCATCTGTTGAAATGACGAATTGACCTAAAATTGGATAACACAAATTTATAACGACCTAAAAGAGAGGCTTGTATTAGGTACTTACCAATTTTAACTATTTGCAATTAAAATTTTGTAGATTATGGATTTAATTATGTCAATAATATACGAAAGTATTGATAATCATATAAAAAAAATTGGTAACATAATTGTTAAATTAACAGCCATTTACTACCAGGCAGACAGGATAACTCCTCGACGAATTTCTAAGTTCGGAGTAGCCCCTCTGTCGCACTTGTAAATTCGAACGTAAGTGTGACAGGGTGGCAACATTGCGATCGTGGTTCGCAGTAGGCCTGATTAGTTCCGTCCGTATGTCGCACGAGAAATGGGGTCACGGCCAAGGTCTAGTCTACGGATCTACGGCTACGAGGGTCGTAGCACTGGCAAACTGCAACTTGTTACTTGACCTATGCTCATTATTACCTTTATTAGACTACACATAATTATGTAGTTGAGAGATATGGAACATCACTATCACTACATATACATAGTATAAAATAAAGTCACTTTTTCTGTCCCTATGTATGTACGCTTAAATGTTTAAAACTACGCAACGGATTTTGATGAGATTTTTTTTAATAGGTAATTCAAGAGGAAGGTTTTTATGTAGGTATAGTACTCGTGCGAAGCCGGGGCGGGTCGCTAGTTTAGGAATAAAAAAAAGCCTTAATGAAAACAAAATTTTACGTCCTCATTTTTGTGTTACGAAGTTCAATTCTGTCTACCACTGTGTCGAGTTCTTATGGCAAATGATTTTTGTGGCAAAGGTTTACTCTTGAATGCTCTCATCTGGAAATAATTCGGTGTGTGATGTTGCATTATGGCCAGAGCTGCACATCTCCACGTAGTTTTTGCTGGCCAGTTGCGATTTCGTCGAGTCTCCTCCTTACGAGTCGTTGTATAGACCAATAGCTAGTCGTATTTATACGAGCTGCTACTTAAAAAGTCATGTAGACCAGTTGCTTTTAGGCGAGTAGATATGTAGACGAACTGCGATTTAGACAACCTGCGTTTTAGACGAGTTTCCCCATAGACGAGTTGCTTTGTAGACGCAGTGATACTAACCCAATTATTGGCAGTAAAACAAGGCGGTATTTTTTTTATGGGCGATCAACAACACGCGCCTACAATTAGTTTTAATATGCCGCCTTTTCTTACTGTCAAAGATTGTTGGACGGAGTAAACCATTAGTCCGTGGGCTAGTCGGCCTGAAATTACAAAACGGTATAATTTGGGGGTACCAAGTGTCCTTTTTACAGTAGTTAGACATACTCATAAGGATGTTAAAAAAGTATGATAGACATCTCAAAGTGGTAGCTAATAGGCATACGGGCTATTTCAAGATTTCCGTTGTATGACAGGTATGGTTAAAATTAGGAGGTACAAATTTTCCTTTTCACGGCTGTTAGGTAAGCTTATAAAAACTCAAAAATGCAAGATTGCCATTTATAAGTGCTACCTAACAAAAATGGGGGCCAATCAAAGATGGTGGATCTCAAGTTTTGCAAAATCAAGATCTCGAGAACTATTAAATATACCTAATTACTCTCTTGAACAAAATTAAAGGCATATCTGTAAGCTTCATATTTTGCATAAACACCATATTGCTAAAACCAACCAATAATTAATTATGACCAAATTTATGAAAATTTCGTGATTTTGATTTTTTTTGTGTCGTGTTTTTACATAGTTAGTAGTCATGACGCTAGAAAAATTAAATATTTTTTTAAAGATAGTGTATTTAATAAGCTTCAATTTGATGTATATAACTTGTTGGCGGTATTAAAAAAAAGACCCATAAAAAATATTTAAATTAATTGTAGTCATAATCCACCGTATACTTAGTGATTTAAGAGGCGATGGACGTAAATAATAGTGCTTATTTCAAATAACCAAGATTGAAAAATATAAAAAAAACTGAACTGTGAGTCGGACTTCGCCTCCTAAATCACTAAGTATACGGTGGATTATGACTACAATTCATTTAAATATTTTTTATGGGTCTTTTTTTTAATACCGCCAACAAGTTATATACATCAAATTAAAGCTTATTAAATACACTATATTTAAAAAAATGTTTAATTTTTCTAGCGTCATGACTACTATGTAAAAACATGACACAAAAAAAATCAAAATCACAAAATTTTCATAAATTTGGTCATAATTAATTATTGGTTGGTTTTAGCAATATGGTGTATTGTATATGCAAAATATGAAGCTTACAGATATGTCTTTAATTTTGTTCAAGAGAGTAATTAGATATATTTAATAGTTCTCGAGATATACTTGATTTTGTAAAACTTGAGATCCACCATCTTTGATTGGCCCCCATTTTTGTTAGGTAGCACTTATAAATGGCAATCTTGCATTTTTGACATTTTTATAAGCTTACCTAACAGCCGTGAAAAGGAAAATTTGTACCTCCTAATTTTAACCATACCTGTCATACAAAGGAAATCTTGAAATAGCCCGTATGCCTATTAGCTACCACTTTGAGATGTCTATCATACTTTTTTAACATCCTTATGAATATGTCTAACTACTGTAAAAAGGACACTTGGTACCCCCAAATTATACCGTTTTCTAATTTCAGACCGACCTAGCCCACGGACTACATAGAGTTATTAGTATTTTTGTTTTGCTTAAGTTCGTAACTTCTTTTTTATGCAATAGACTTTTAACAAAGGCGATTCACTTAACTGGGGCTTGCACAGAATATAGCAAGTATATTTACACAACTTTTACTTAAAATTTTGGCTAAAATTCGACACACAAAACAGTTCGGCAACATAGTTAAAAAATCCTTGTAAATGTTAAATGTGTAAAAAGACCTAGTTCAGTTATTCTTCCTCTAATTATTTTCGAAATCTATTTTATTAATGGTCTATTATTGGAGGAGGAAACAGGGAACTATGAAAACCTGTTTTCGCCAATTTTACGTAAGTGAAGGGTCTACGGAAAGAACATGTCTAGTCAATTCAAATTACAGAAGGAAAAACCACCTTACTAAGGTGTGAATTTGCCCTGATTTTTTTAAGTTTTTAAGTTTTTCCGTGGACCCTTCAAGCATTATTGGGCGAAGCTGCAGTCGTCCCTTTCATAACCCCCTTATTCATAAACGTCTTCTAACTTAGCCAGCGTCTATAAGTATTTCTTTCGGTCTTATCAATATGTCCATCCATACGAGCGAAAGGGACAAACAATACTTAGCGGGTAAGTGTATTAGAGGGTCGGAGATCTAGGCAGTTCGTTTATTGAAATACCCAATTTATCATAAATTTACAGTAATACCCCGCTTTAGGCACTGGTCTCACCGCGAGCTACTAAGCTATGAACTATCGGCTATAAACACGAACAAAAGATACGCACTCCCGTGTCTCTTTTATTTACACGGGAGTGCGTATCTTTTGTTCGTGTTTATAGCCGATAGTTCATAGCTTAGTAGCTCGCGGTGAGACCAGTGCCTAAAGCGGGGTATTACTGTAAATTTATCGCCATTATCCGAGGTGTGCCTACAGTGTGTATTAAAACTCGTATCGTTTGTTCACAGGCATTTGCTGGGACCGGATCAGAGGGTGGGCACAGAAAGTCTTACAGTAACCGCCTTAACCACGGTGTGTGGCCCTTACACTCACCCATACACCATACAACGGCTAGACGCAAACTTTCACATACAGGGTCACTTTTTATTGGGGCTTTAAATGCAATAGTGCCCTCATAAGTGCAATACACCACGAGCCACGAGGAAAGGGAAAAATTCTAACAGCATATTCCTGAGACTAAAAGAAGCAAAAAATGTTAAATGAGTTTTGGTCAAACCTCCAAAAAAAATTTTTTTTTTTTAGTATTTTTTAGATATTTTGAATGCCTTAATATACAAAAAAGGATTTTATTAATCAAACTATCGCAAAAAATGACATT
Organism: Thaumatotibia leucotreta; assembly: GCA_025490895.1. NCBI lineage: Eukaryota > Metazoa > Arthropoda > Insecta > Lepidoptera > Tortricidae > Thaumatotibia > Thaumatotibia leucotreta. The sequence goes on from JALPQI010011821.1 coordinate 21,258, forward strand.
TAAAGTTTTTTTTTACATTTGCTAGGTAATTAAAGATATATTTGTTCATTTGATGTCTGTCAATTAAGTGTGACAAGACTGAGACAACATGGTAACAAAATCGTTTCCTAAAATGCGTTTATCATAGCGTAACGGTCTAAAACGGTTTTAAGAAAAAATGAAATTTTCTCTTAAAATAGACTGAATCCAGAAAACCTTCATATGACATTTTTAACTTAAAATTTGGTCAGAAATGCGCTGTTGAATTTTTTCCCTTTCCTCATAAGGACAACACCAGTAATCGAAATGACATGACGTGCAGTCAGATATTGCTTAGCTGGTACTGTTCACAATGATCTTAACACACTTATAGTCTCAGCAATATTGTAATATCTGCTGCTGACTGTACATGGGAATCTTTATATTTCACCTTGACTTATTTTCACTGATGATATAATCTGTTTCTTTAGTTAAATTTCATGATTAATTGTTGCGGTAATTGAAGGCAATACTTTTTGACTAATTTTGTTTAAGTAACTGTCAGTCACGTTTAATAGTAAAATATTGTTCAGTGTTCGTGAAGAGGTTTGACAGCTTACACAAAATCTATGTGAAAGTTGAAATGCTGACAAAGGAATTAAACATTTATAAATTAATAGTCTTCGTGATTCTAAGACGAAGTAACCCAATAAAAAATAATCAGAAAGTAAGAATTGTTTGAAGAACCATTAAATGCGTAACTTAATTTGTTTTGCAACAAATATTTTCCTGTGACATAAATTTAGCAATCAAACATAAAAGAGAAATCATACATTGGTTTATAAATATGAATTTAAATCTCCAAATTCAGAGGTACTCTGTATTGTGACAATTTGATGACCCTATATATTTTTGGCACTTTTTTTTTAGTTGTCTATTAAGAAAACTTAATATCATATCTATTGATAGAAAATATGCCCTTTCCAATCACGTTTGCGTCTAGTTGTTTGTGTATTACATGAAAATAACCAGAAGTTTTGATTGTGTCACTGTTCAAATTGAAGATAGACTAGATGTCTGTCTTATGGCCTCGTGTTTGTCGATTATCATCATTGCCGTCTCGTTCTAACACGTATGCTACAACGTACGTAGGTACGCAAGTGACACGTAGCACGATAAACGGTAAAAACGGAACCATCATAAAATCATATGCCACTTTGTTGCGATTCGAGCTAATTAAAAACTTCTGGCTATTACTTTAACTACATTAAATCGACTAATTTTCTTTTAATATTGTGAATGGTTATAAAACTTTATGAATTTCTTAAACAGTTCATGACAATCGTGATTGCATGTTTTAAATCCTATACATCTTAGTTGTCTTATTTAGACACTTGTACCACCTCGAGTAAGCTATGAGCTATGCGCAATGGAAAGCTAAGAGCTATCCGCCCCCGTGTGAACAAAAGAGACACGGTGACATATATAGCTTATAGCTGAGCGAGTAACTATAAAAATCGCCGTATCTCTTTTAGGCACTGGTCTCACCGCGAGCTACTAAGCTATGAAATATGGGCTATTAACACGAACAAAAGATACGCACTCCCCTTGTAAAAAAAGAGACACGGCGATACTCGCCCGGCTGTGATAGCTGATAGTTGGGCGAGTATCGCCGTATCTCTTTTATTTACACGGGCGCGCTTATTATCCTTGTTCTTATAGCCTAATCTCATAGCTTACTCTCTGGCGGTGGAACAAGTGTATTAGTAAACAACTTTCTAACCTCCAAATACATTTTCGTGTTCCAAAACTGTCGTGTTAGCCTACACCAAGATATCTGAGTTCATAATGTTAGTAAGTTTTCATTTTCCATGGCAGCTTGCAGAAAACGTGTATAAAAAAAAAAAAATTATATAAAAATCCAGTTTTTGGGTTAGAAAGTTGTTTAGTACATAAGACAAATGAGGATGAATGGGTCATAGATTAACTACCGAAAGCTTGGAATTGCATTTGTAGTGGTGTTACTAAAAAGAATTGCACCTGTGGACGTTATGTCTTTGCAATTAGGTTAACTATTAGAAAAATGATGGCGGTACAAAAATCGAGAAAATTCAAATATAAAATGTCTATGAGGTTGTCCCTTAAACATAATAATACCACTACATATGCAATGCGAAGCTCTCGGTAATTTTTCTGTACACTTACAGCCTGTTTCACTATTCCCCAAATAAATATATCCGCCAGATAAAATTATCTGTATGTTTTTCTTCAGGCATATAAAGGAAAAGGACAGTTAACATTTATTTGACCGATATATTTATCTGTGGGCTGTGAAACGGGCTTACCCATATAATTGTTACACGCATAACAAACGCAAGTTTCGAGGCATGCATATTGATCTTTAATATATTTTGTTAATAAATAATAACGGCCAACAATCATTACGTAACATTTTACACGAGTTTTTATTAAACGTTATCATTTAACTTTTGTTTCCACATAAAACTCTTTTAAATTATATACAAGAAGCCTTCAATGCTGTTTTCTAATTTATCGCCGAATCTTCCCAGCCAACAAATGGCAGAATTTAATTTCACCGAAAGATAACTTGGCAAATTGTAACGTTTCGAAGCTCAATATTCCAACTCAACCTAATCTAGTTGCAAAGAAAATTCGGCGTAATGAAAGATGGCAAATAAGTTTGGTAAATGTTGGTACATATATTGATTTAAACTTTCACGATTATCACCCATGTTTTAACGACAAACGGGTCTTAATCGCGTAAACTTAATTTTATCCTAACGTTTCGGGCATGACGTTACACCCACAGGATAAGATTAAACGTAACTTTACGCGATTAAGACCCGTTTGTGGTTAAAATATAAATGTTGGTATGCCAAGTGAAGTGCGTTAAGTTTGTTGACAAGTGATATTCGGCAAACTGAAATGCGAAAAGGTAGGGTACTGCTGGGCGTTATATGTAACTTAAATTCAACAGTGGAAGCAGAAACAGCGCCAGAACCAGAACCTAAAGAAACCCTGAACCTGGTGATCCCGGAGAAGGCATCCTCGTTCAGCATCCACCCCGGCAGGTTGTGCCAGGACCAGTGCTTCTACTGCGGAGGCAAGTTTGGCCTCTTCGACACACCTTGCCACATCGCTCAGATGAAGAGTACGGAGAGACAGAAGAAAGTTCTGGACAGTAAGTAATGTTATCTTATTAATCTTATTATGATTTCCTGGTAGCACAAGGATGTAAAGGTCACTATTTAGGATAAAGAGGAAACGCAAGCTTCGGACTTCTGGGATGCGTTGGTAGAGTGTTACCACTGAAATATTACTTAGTTTACTTACATTCTTGGCGGAAAATAAAAAAAATCTTGGGATGGTCACATTTTGTATTAGCTGAATCAAGAGTTTTTATACTAGAACATGTTTTTGATTTTCTGTGCACACATAAGAGACTTAAGGAAGTAGTTAAACAATTAACAGTTTTTCGTTAGTTATATATGTTTACATTTACTCGCAATGAACGATTATACCAAGGTGCGGAGTAAAATGCAGTCTAAATAATTAGAACGTAAATTATAAATAATTGATCCGTTTTATTAAATATTCCATATAATCAAATTTCTGGCAACATGTGAGAGCTACAACTTAAAGTATCAAAATATTAGCGTCAACCTTACTACATTGCTTATTTTTTATAGACAATTAGTGATATCGCAAGGAAGTTAACTTCAACAAAATGGTTGGTCCGAATCTAATAAAGCAATGACAAAAACGTATGCAAAGTGCTGAATGTTTATTCAGAACTTGGAATCTTGTACGTTGTTGCCGTCGAGAGGTCCATGTCCAACAGTGGACTGAAATAGGCTTATTATTGAAGTATACTTGGACGTAAGGGAAAAGGATTCAACCCACAAAAATGTGTCAATAAAACTTCAACCTTCTGTCAAAAACAAAAAGTCATTCTTTTCAATGACAATATTTTGAGGTTGGATCCTTTTCGCTTAACTACGTCCACTTTTCCCTGGCTTATTTTCCCTAGTCTCATCATCATCATCATCAGCCTTTGATCGTCCACTACTGGACGTAGGCCTCTCCTATTAACTATGCGTATAAACGCATTAGGAGGTAAATACCCATAATCGCCACGCTGGGCAAGCGGATTGGCGATCGCAGCAATGTGTCATATGATGACGCTGCTGCCCATCATCAATCTTTTATCAAATAATAGTCAGTGACACTTCAATCCCTTAGTCGACTCTTACGACACCCGCAGGAGGAGTTGGGGTGGTGACAAATGTATTCTTATTGCCGTCACCACACGGCTAAGTTACACGTTCCCTAGTCTACACGATATTTTTCTATTCAGATGAGGAGCGATTGACCATAGACAGCTGTTTGTGTGACGCCTGCTACCGCCACGTGGACCGGCGGGCTAACTGCCCATCTTACCGCAAAAGGACGCCTAAACCTCCGGGCCAGCCTGCCCAGCCACAGTAAGTTTATTGTCTATAGGTACAAACGAGCGACTGACCATCTGCGACCATATATAACATATAACATGGACGTCTAACGCCAGCTCAAAAATGCCAAAACAATAGGGATGATGACTGTAGTTAAAATAAATTATTTAACATTATGCACGACATAATACAAGAAGAAATTATTACTAAGATGTAGATTGCAGTAATTTTTGTACAGAACTTCTATTTAATAAAATGAACAGAACATAAAAGTGTATGTCATTTGGCAGTACTCAAACGTGACATTACTTTTGAGTATTTCATATAAAATTCCATAGTGGTGATCGTTTTGACTGTTCGAAAAAAGATGCTGATTTGACTTGCCAGTCATCATGCCTATTGTTCAATTGTGCCAAGATGGGCATAGCGCTTTTCTTAACACCGCGCATATTCGGCGCAACATCTTTGACAATTTATAATATAGCCAATGATAACTTTGATGAACCAATCACAACTATTTTTAAATGGCGGCAAATAAAACATGGAAGCCGCACGCCATAGTAAATTACCTTTTAAAAACGGTCCTCAATTTTAGTTGACAAGTGTCACCCTTCTTCAATGCAGCCACAGTAAGTATTGTCTTAACGCCGTATGCATGGGTCAATCACATTTTCTATGTTTTCAGTTCAGATGACGCTTTTTTACGCGCTACTGCGAGAAGTGGTTTTTTTTTACTGTTGTCGATGAGAGTATATTCAGCGTTTTTTATTTCGTCATTGTCGCCTCGGCAAGTAATGTTACAACAGATGACCCTAAGAGTGTTATTTTGACGTAAACGTAATTCAATTTAATACCAAGTCTAGCTAGCGTAATCAATGTTGTTGCTACTTGTCTTTCTATGCGTTAAGGCGATTTCAGACGCTTTACTCGAATGAATATTCACTAGAGTGATTGCTTCTTTTTTCTTTCATTCATGTTCACACAGTTTAGCTAGAATTACATAGAAATGAACATTCACTACTCTTTTCTGTTAATATGCCGTCGGATAAAGTGGTGTCCCTTGGGATAAGTTTTATTTGACCGAATCCGAGTGAACGTTCCTTCTGTGTTCAGGCGGTTAATTTTCGTTCATTCGGAGTGAAAGTGAATGATTTTATTTGAACCAGAACAGTCACATCAATGAAGTTACAAGAAGTACACAAGTACAAGATAAATAGGCATAGACAGACCTGGCTAATGTACTCAATATGATGCCGAATGAATCGATTCAACTTTGGATCGGTTCACTAATGAATTCATTCGGCACTTTTGTTTCACTACGTGTTCAGAGTTTCAGACTTGTTACTGCGAGTGAAAGATACCGAATGAAAGATGAAAATGAACTATCTGATATCCCCTTTAAGGTAGATATTTTTCGTTCATTTTTTCGTTTCATTCGGCATCTTTCACTTAAAATGACACGTCTGACCACGGAGTGAAACAAAAGTTCCGAATGAATTCATTAGTGAACCGATCCAACAATGTTGGATATTTTCATTCGGCATTTTTCACTCGCACTCCGAACTTTTTGTCAACTCCTTGATTAAATGATCACAAACTAAACTTATTCCTCGAGACACGACTTTATTGGACGCCATATTGACAGAAATGCGGAGTGAATGTTCATTTCTATGTCATTCCAGCTTTGCTGTGTGAACATGGAATGAAACAAAAATGAAGCATTCACGCGAGTGAACATTCATCCGAGTGAACCGTCTGGGTCGCGTTTTATAAAATTACAATTTACAATTTCGCTGTTTGCCTCTCTAACGCACGCACATATTGGCTAGAAAGAGAGGCAAACAGCGAAATTGTAAATTGTAACTTTATAAAACGCGACCCTGATATCACTTTAAAAAGAGCGGAGCGTTTATATTTTGTGTCTTCACAGACAACCTTCTCCACCGCGGCCTCTGGAGGCCCCCGAGTCGGACTCTGAACTGACTGCGGGGGCGCGCTGCCACGCGGCCGGCTGCGGGGCCCCGGCCGCGCGCTCCATCCGCCGCAAGTGGCTCATCAAGATGCGGGCCCCCGTCAACAAGCTGGTCAGTACTGATACAGGGGGCGTTCAAGTATTACGTAACGCAATTTTAGAGGGAGGGGGGGTCTCGTAAAACGTTACGATGCGTTACAGGGGCGGGAAGGGAGACCCGTTAGGAAGACTCCTTACAACACGTTACGTAACATGTGTTTTTTTTTAAGTAAAAAACTAGGGAATCAAAACTCCCAACTTGGCAACCCTTTTCAGTTACGTTGCACGGGGATTACCGCAAAATTAAAACTATACCAAGGATAAAAACTATAACATAACTTTTTGCGACTTTAGGGTAAAAATTGGTCATTTCAATGTTACGTAAACGCTTAGAGAGGGGGGGTACAGAAGAATGTTACGGTGCGGGGGTGTCAAAAATCTTCGAAAATTACGTTGCGTAATACTTGAATGAATGCTCCCACTGATACACATCACATACACGGTGCGAGCGACTATTACGAATGATTTAACTATGCATTCTAGACGTCAGAATAAACAAAAAGTATTATGTGACCTAATGTCAAATGTCACCAAAAAAAATGTTTCTTCTTTTTTTTACTTTTTGAATACTTTGATTTCCAGTACTTTTTATCATAGCAACAATTTGTTATTTTTTTTATTTTTGTTTTAATTTTAGTGACAGGTTGTTTCGTTAAGTCTATTGTTATTTTTTGATTGTCACGCAAAAGGTGTGATAATATCTGTGTTCTACACATTGTGGTAGCATTGTAATAAAAAACAAAATTATGGCGAGTTACGCCGAAAAACTTATTTCGAAAAAAGGTTGATTATCTCTGAAACAAAGCCGAATCCAGGAAGTTTTATTGACATTAAAAACTCTAAACCTGATCAGGAATACAGCATTACAATCTTTTGCAATATAATAAATAGCTTTGGTGAACTTTACATTTTGGGCGCAGCAAGTGACGCGAAACAGATGTACGTGAATAAAATAATTAGATTTTTGTAAAAATGTGAAAATAAATGTTTACGGTTTTACGACATAAAGTAGTACTTATATTATAGTAGGCTTTGTATAAGCACCATTCATTGAGTTTACGTACGCAGGCAGGCAGATCGAGTATGTTAATTTCATTACGCAAGTGGATGATGGAAAACACGTTATATGTTGTCTAGGGTGGTCCTTATTTTTGCAATAACTAATAAAGTAATAAAAAACGACTAATAATTCTGCCATTCTTTAAACTCGTACTTCGGCAGCGACCCCTAATTTTAGTTTATTTATCACACATGGTTTACTTATCAAATAACAAAATGAGAGGGTGCCCCATAGAAAATAGCATTCGGGAGGGCAAAAAACTCTTTTCCCCTCACTAGCTCGTAAAGTGCTCGTTTATCCTTTAATACGAACGTGTAAAAACGCATATTATTCACTTGTGTGGCAAAGTAATGACCTTGGAGCGTAGCGCGAAGTAGCATTCGTTAACAGATAACAAAACGTAAAATGCTCATGGAAATCGTTCCATATTAATGATAATTAAATAATTTGTTTGAGAATTTAGTGTAAAATACAAACCTTTATATAATATGATGATTTTAACACATAAATCCTAAAATTCCATAAGTAATAATTGTTTTAGTGAATGATGATAAGATGATTAGATGCAATCACAAAACGCAGAAAATGTCAACGTCAACATTGTCAATGAATATTATAGGTTATAATCTTTATTTACCGACTCGAACACGCATAAAAATAGTAAACTAAATAATTTTCAGAGTGTTCTGTTATAATTTTGTAAAAATAATGAATGAGAATGATTTAATAATGCATTGGCGTTGGTGTGCAACTACAGGAATGTGTTAAAATCGTGCTGCGTTTACATTTTCGTGCTAAGTTTACTGCGACTAAATCTTGCATTAAATACATGATGCATTTGAAAAATATTATCACTAACCCGATGATGATTCAAATGTGAGTATATAGTGAGGGGAAAAGTTTTGTGTTACACACGGGTGCAATTGTATTTTACTTCTCGTATGTTAAAACACCCCCTGCGCTCAGGATTCTATTTTAGAACCACTCGCTTCGCTCATGGTTCAACTATAGAATCCTTTCGCTTGCTCGTGTTTCAATTTCATACTCGCGGGTAAAATACAACTTTGCACCCTTGTATAACAAATAACTATTTTTTAGTATAGATGGTGCCTTTTTTAGGCTCTAGTGCGAGAAGTGTTATCATTTTACGTCAGGTTCAAAACTTCGGAGGGCCATGTGCAATAAAAAACGTCGTAAGAGACACGTGCAGTAACGAAATTCATACCTCGTGTCGATTTAAAACACTGCCTATCGTTCGTGTATTAAAACATCGCCACTCGTTTCGAATTTCATGTTTTTCGCAATTGTGTCGTAATGTACAGTCGAGGAGTTTAATTTCCTACCCATTTCGTAGCTTGTCACAGTGACAATCAATATGAAAGCTGCTAGGACTATCATATTATAACTATGACAAGGTACGAAATGGGTAGGAAATTAAATTCCTCGACCGTACTATTATTGGTTAAACCAGGGATCGGAACCGGTTTTTTAGAAAAACCTCGAAACAGCTCAATATCTTTTAATGTTTTACACTCTTTATGTAGTATTCAACATTTTATGTAACTATTGTAATCATATTTTTGAATTACTTCATTAACAAAAAATATATAAACCGAAGAACGAAAAAGAACTGAATTCGAACCGCTCTTTTGTATGGAGAAAAAACCGGTATCCGATCCCTGAGTTAAACATCCTATAAAATTGCTAAAATAAGGACCACCCTAATGTTGTCGACTTTTCAATTTCACCTTTTAATTAACTATTTTCCGTTGCCAGCTGAAGCTGGAAAGCGACTACCCAGGGCTACACACGTTAGGTCTCTGCGCGACTCACTACGCGGTCCTGTCACCCCTACTGGCCTGCGCGCTTTGTCGCCGTCGCCTCACGAAACACCACAACGTACACATACTACACCAGGTATGTTCATATGTTCAATACTTCATTTTTTAGCTCCATTTTTTGTTAAGATTATGTAGCTATAGGTATAATGACATAGTTGTAAATCTTATGTTCTTAACTAAACTAACATTGCTATGGACTCGTGTTGTCTGAAAATAATTTTTTTTTTTTCATTTAGCATAAGAACTACAGTGCTCGGACGCTTAGTCAATCCTGACAGGTGTCAATACATTATCTGTCAACAACGTCACTTTTTGACATATAATGTGCTAATATGACATCAGCGGTCGAGCACTGAAAGTAAAAATTTTGTTTCCTAACTACTGCGGAAAAGTAAACTTGCGCAGTGCGTGCGTAAATTTCTCTTTTTAAGGCTTTTGTTATGAAAAAAGTCGTTCGATGCACGTGTAAAAACTTATTTTTAACTCGGGTGTTTGTCGCCCTCGTTTCATTCGGGCTCCAACTTACACCCTCGTCGAAAAAAAATTTTTTTTGCACTTGTTTCGAAATGTACTATTTTAGTACAGATGGTGCCTTTTTTAGGCCTAGTGCGAGAAGTGTTTCATTTTATGTCAGGTCCATAACTTCGGAGGGCCATCTGCACTAAAAAACGTCGTACGATACACGTGCAAAAACGAAAGTATCTCACTCGTTTTGAACTTTATTTTTTCGCAATTGTATCGTAATGTACTATTTCTCAAACTTGCTACGGAATGTTGATGTTACTTACTTCAAATTAAACCCGGAAATACTATGTATCCGGTGGCATATGCTAAGATGATATGTAAAGAGATTTCATGTATTTATTACACACCTAGGACTGGAAACAAACTGTCTTTTGTTTTGAAACGTCAAATTGTGACACTGTGTCTTGACATTCAGCCACAGAAAAAAAAAATAACCTAAAAACTAATGTCTATACCACCAGGTAAAAGGATACCTAAAACAGATTTAAAAAAAAGTTAGGCGCGAATGTTTTTTTTTTATGTTGTACGATACTGTACTATTGGTTTATTTACAAATCAAATAGTATGGTTCGGCGAACTCAGTTAGTTTTATTTCACGGCAAGTTTGAGCACTATACAAATCTCGGCGAGAAACAGGGTTACAGGCTGCGTATTCCTATCTGGCCTCAGTTCCTTCGGCCAGATATATCTACTTGGCCTGTAACCCTTCGTTTCCCGTCCTCTATAGTAATGTACTATTAAATTTCATTCAATAACCGTTACTTTCAGGGCCACACGGAGGTAAACCAACTACTGGCCGCAGCGGGGATCCCGGTAGAACTACCGAGCAAGCCGGTGTTGTGCAAGTTGTGTGGGTACTACACCAAGCTGTTACAGCGGCCGGGGTACAACAATGTCCATCAGCGCACCTATCGACGCAGGTACGACTATTGTACAGAATACCAGACTTAGACGTTTATTCATAAACGTCTATAGGTGAAAAAGTTAAGAAAAGCTCCTGTTGTATGTGGTTGCAATCTATTCATATAGGCATTTGTTTTGTTTGTGTTCGCATTTTAAACATGTATTGTCTATTTGAATAGATCACTACTACATACAACAGGTGACTTACTTAAGTTTTTTACCTATACTAACTTAATAAGCCGCTAATAATTGTTTGTCCCTTTTGCTCTTATGGACACATTGTTAAGACCGAAAGGGACAAACAATTATTAGCGGCTTGTTAAGTTAGCAAACGTTTATGAATAAGGGGGTTAGACGTTTATGAAAGACGGGGTTAGCCCTTAAGCTAATTGGGTGTCCCTAGAAAAGAAAATGCCCATATGCCATATGCTATGGCATATGGGCATTTTCTTTTCTAGGGACACCCAATTAGCTTAAGGGCTGATTTTTCAATCGCCAAATAAACCTATCCGTTAGTTAAAATTATCACATTCCTTTTCTAAAATCATCAGTGAAAAAAGGACAGGGCTAACATTTATTTGACAGGTACTGTTAACTGGGGATTGAAAAATCAGTCCTAAATCTCACAAAAAAGTTAACTTCGATGTCAGTTTTGTGACGACAATTAAGCATTAAATATTAACAAAAATAATGTTTTATCATTTAATCCAGAAAGAATACGCGTTTATGCAATATAAAAACATGAATAAAGTGGATTTACGTAAATATTTCATGCTTAATTGTCGTTACAAAACTGACATCGAAGTTAACTTTTTTGTGAGAGTTAAGCTAATTGGGTGTTCCTAGAAGTGAAAATGCCCATATACTATGTCAAACAATGTGTGTCAGAAATAGGCAGCAAATGAAAAAAAAACAGAAATTTTACTGACAGAGTTTGCTGATCAAAGTACCTACTTATATTTGTACTCAGTATCGTTCGTCCGACTCGAAACCTCAATAAATGACTGAAGATTTCAGTCAGTAGATTCTAAATTTTGATGCTTAAAATAATTTAAGAGCAGATGGCATTAGAGATAATACACGTGGTGTTTTATAGATGAATAACATAACATGTATTCGGGTAACTTGTTTGAAGACTAACCTCGTTATTCATAAACGGCTCCTAACTTAACAAGCCGCTAAGTATTGTTTGTCCCTTTTGCTCTTATGGACACATTGTTAAGACCGAAAGGGACAAACAATTATTAGCGGCTTGTTAAGTTAGCAGACGTTTATGAAAGACGGGGTTAGCCTATGGCATATACTATGTCAAACAATGTGTGTCAGAAATAGGCGGCAAATAAAAAAAAACAGAAATTTTACTGACAGAGTTTGCTGATCAAAGTACCTACTTATATACGAGGGCCCTGCGTACGCTCAATCAGATTGCTACCCGGATTGATTTGTTCCATTGTTCTGAGAATGCTTTTAATATAACTACTTTGTTCGTTTTATGTTACGTGTCTAATAATTAATGTGTATTTAGGTTTAAGTTTATGTTTATGTGGGTAGCTGTCATGATAGTTGTATTGGTACTTGAAATAAAATAAAAATAAAATAAAATAATATTTGTACTCAGTATCGTTCGTTCGACTCGAAACCTCAACAAATGACTGAATATTTCAGTCAGTAGATTCTAAATTTTATTGCTTAAAATAATTTAAGAGCAGATGGCATTAGAGATAATACGCGTGGTGTTTTATAGATGAATAACATAACATGTATTCGAGTGACTTGTTTGAAGACTAACCCCTTTATTCATAAACGGCTCCTAACTTAACAAGCCACTAAGTATTGTTTGTCCTTTTCACTCTTGTGGAGATATTGATAAGATCGAAAGGGACAAGCAATACTTAGCGGCTTCCTAAGTTAGCAGACGTTTATGAATAAGGGGGTTTAAATGTAGACTGATCATAGTAAAATCCCTTAATTTTAGGCGACAAAGAAATACCGTAAATAGTATTAGTACGATTATAAAAACAGTGTCGTTATATCTAGGCATTGTTTTGGTATCCTCAATAAATGACTGAATATTTCAGTCATTTCAGAATCTTTGTAATACGTTCAACTATATCATTGAGGACCGAAAATGATCGATCTGACGAAACGCTCTTTAAAACTTTTAAAGTAATGACCCTTTTGTATCCTTCAGGCTACTCCAAGTGTACAACATCGAGGTGCCTCCAGAATCCGAGCCCGAAGGCGACGACCAACAATTAGACGAAAACGCGCGCCGCAAGAAACCGCGCAACAAAAACAAACGCAAATCCTCCGACCCAGAAAACCCAGAAACCAGAGACAACCCTGACAGTGAGTCCCCGGAACGAACAGAAAGTCCGGAGAAAGAGAAATCACAACCGAAGACCCAAGCGGATGAAGAGGACATAGAAAGTCTCATATCTTCCAACAAAATCTTAGTACCTAATGCTAAAGGCACAGAACCTATGCAAAGCGATGGGTCAGATCCTGACGGCTTCGATGAACCAGTTCTTGACAAACAAACAGAACTACAGATATTGCTACAGAAACAAAATAATCCAGCACAATTTATGCACAACCAAGCTAACTTGACACAGAAGCAACGGAATATATTAAAGGTACACCATCTTTCTGGTATACAAAAACCTGGTTTACAACAGAGAATTAATGACAAAAACGCTAGAAGATTACATAAGTTAGGACAAATGATCGTCAAACAAGACAAAAAGAC